>JACXSJ010001762.1:0-72302 GCA_014851325.1 Pentalonia nigronervosa | reverse complement strand
TGAATTACTTTTTGTCGTATTTCTTTTAATTAAGCTAAAATTTAAAAAAGTACGAAAAAATTTGAAATCAAACGAATATTATTATATTTAACGTTGAGAAATCATAACATTAAACATATGATGTATGATAGAAAAAGATAGCAACACCATTCTTATCTGTTATCCTTTTCTAACAGGCTAGCTCGGTTATATTTACATTGGTCTTATGGCTGGTAAGCATTCCAGTTATCATATAGAGTTCAATGGTGTGCGAGCGGTGGCGCCGTTTGATAATTTTGATAACTGATATGTGATAAAAGGTTTTATCCTACACATGTGGGTGGGTAGGGGCCGAGGCCATGGACGTATGTGATATTGATTGATGGGACGGGTAGAGGGGGAATGGTCGTGCACGATTGGCGGGCGGGATCGCCAGATTTACTGGATTTGTGGGGAGCCAGAACTCCCTAATTATACCTACTCATATAATAATACACTATACATTAAATTATATACTTTAGTAAATTAACTGAACTAATTCATTGAAATATAAGATCCTCGTCAATTAAACAATGGGCAGATATTCATCTGGTGCAATCAGTAATTTCTTGTATATTTTTAACCCGATTTAACGGCGATTTTTTCAAAATAGAGAAATATTTAACAAAAATATGTAAAAATATGTAGTATTAACCATAGCTTAAAACATTCAGATAGCCCTGAAACATATTTCTATAGAGGAATCATTCGATTACCATCAATCATGACAATTGATAAATATGTACATACACATCCACACCCTACTGATTACATTCTCCAGCATTTATAAGTGGTGAAAATCATCCAGGTTTCAACCTACAACTTACAAGTTTATTTTTTAATTCTTTTATTTTTACGTTATTACAAACCTAAGCATTTTTTCTACTTTAAAACGTGAACTACTATTACGCACAGACATAACATATTATACTAAAAGAAAAACAGACATCATTGTAAAATCAATACATTCATAGGTCAGCCATAGCTCTGCTCAGAATCTAAAATCTCAAAAATCAGAATTTGAATGGTAAAAGGTTACTTTTTACGGTCAATTGTTTAAAATACAAACTTGGAGTGCGGACATAATGCACGGTACGGTAGGTGGTGAACTGGTGACTTGGTGAGCATGCTTAGCGAAGTTTGGCGGGGATCACCACTATCGGAACCCGCCATAGTTTTAATTTATAAAACAATACGTCATTTTATTCGTCTGAAGTACCTACTTTCCCCCACTAGAACACAATAATAATATTATATTGTGTAAACATCAATTGCAATTGTTTTCAGGCTCGTACTCTTTTTTTACGAAACCTTCAAGGTGTGTCGGAATTGTATTTGAATATAATTTGTATTATATAATATTTAAATATCATATTACACTAACCGCCCTTCATCTCTTATATTGCGCGTATATATTTATATATATACACACACACACACAAAGTGCATTGTTATAGCTTTGACGGCTATATTATTATACACGCCGTGGTTGCACTTGCGATAATGTTTTGTTTTGTTAAACGTTAATTAATAATTAGTAATGAATCGGAACAACACTTTATACATCTGCAACTGCTTATGTACATTATACATAGGTATATAAAGAGAGTCGGCCATTTTTGCAATTAATTTCTGACAATTAATATTAATAGCGCAGGTTATAATAGTACTGCTGTGGTGCGGATACTAATATTGACTATTGTATCCAGCTATATTTAGGGCTTCTCGCGGCCGACGTGTTTGCTATAATTAGTAATTACGATACTCACAATGTTATTATATATCATTATATCATTACGGGCACAATTTATATACATAGTGTAAGGTAAATGTTTTTGTTTTTTTTTTCCCGGTGACAAAACGCGAAATGAGTCCGCACTTCGCTTACTGCAGGTATATACTGAGAAATTAGCGCTCGTTATTTTTCCACCTGACCACCGAACGACGACGACGACGACGACGAGGTGCTTATTACTATAATATAGTACCTGCCGTGTTTCATAGGTCGTCGCCACAGCGCGTGTTTCCCTTTATTCGCCTTACGAATTCATCAAAGTGATACCGAACTATATTATACATTACCTATATGTCAATACTATGTATAGGGTGTTTTAACAATGTCCCGTTACGGTCGTCTCGTTTTACCCGCCCATCCACTATAAATATATTAACAACTCCATATCCTACCAAAATATTAAAACTTACACAATTTTATTGTTTGAATATTCAAGGGAGATTAAAAAAATTTGAAAACTTAAGGCTTAAAATATTTACATAAATATAAATAATAAATCGACTAATACAGATTTAAGATTCATAATTTGTTTACAGAGAAGTACGAAAACAAATACTTACATTTTTTACTGTGGGTTTAGGTGAGACAATAAATGGTATAAATTGTAAAAAACCGTAGCTCCAAAATAATCAAATTACCTCCCATTCTTATTGTAAATGAAAAGCTTAATATACACTAATTGCCCCCCCCCCCGATTATCAGGACATCATGTAATTCGTAATTATATACGAGTTGCCTCACATAAGAATTAAGTAAGGACTTAGCTACTTAGTGGTAATAACTCTTCTAAAATATATTAAGTAAATAGTTGAATTTATGTTTACATTATACATAATTTATTGTGTTACAATAATAAATTAAGTTTACAGTAATTTATAATTATTTTAATATAAATAATAATGTTAAACATTAGTTTTATAGGTAAAAAGATATTTTTTAAAAATTATATTAAATATCGTGGTTGTTTTTTAAGTCTAAGAAGAACGTTATACTAAAATTAATGATAATAGTGGGATTGTTCAATACATTTTATTAGGTATTTAGAATTATGTGTACAATTAAAAAATATCTGTCTTAGGTATTTATTAAATACATTTATAAAAATAATAATAAAATTAGTCAATAAAAAACCATTTGGTAATATTAAAATATATAACTAAAATTATAAATATATGTATTTATTATTCATATAAATATTATACTATAATTAATTTATATAAATATATTTATACAATTTTGGAATCGTTTAGGAACCATTTAAACTTTTATTATCTGCCATTGGGAAGCAACTAGTAATAGACTCTATTTTTGTTTACGATAAAATGTAAGGTATGTCGGGAGGAAACTCGCATATAATCGGGAGGCAATTCGTAAAAAAATTATCGACGTTTTTAACTTTGGGAAACAACTAGTATGCGCTCATAGAAGACAATAATAATTTTTCAATTAATATATATTTTAAACATATTAATTAGGTAGTAATAAAATTACTCACGCTTGGTCGATGGAGATAAACACGGCTAGACAGTGAGACACCCTGTTTAATGTAAGTATAATAGTACATATATTGAGTCCAATGTCCTATATCTATAATACTCAGTTTACACCGCGTTTATATATGTACACTGTATGACGTATACTTTATTATAGTAAATATATATTGTGTTGTCGATAAAAATCACGTAATTATTATGTGCTGCATCGGGAAGGAAACGGATCAGAAAGAGGGAAACACTGCAGGAAATCAATATGATGCTTTGAAAAAAGCGTAATAATAAATAATAATAAAAAATAGTATACATATAAACTATAAAGTCTCGTGTTATGTACAAATGCCACCTGTCCAATTATTTCGTTGCGATCAGTCGATCTCTATTATTATACGATACGTAACGCACCATGTACACATTACAATTTACAATGTAGGTATATATAATGTGTATAACATACCTACTACCTACACAACAATAACGATTAATATAAAGGATTAATAACGGATGCAGTGGATTTAGCTGCAGATTGCCTCCATTATAAAACTGACAGCAGTACCTACAGTGACATTGTACACACCACACACACGCGACATTGTGGAAATAATGTGTGTGCGGACTTGCATCAGATTATATCGTCTACTTTTGGTCCATCTCCAAAACCGCGGCTTCCTATATTTTTTTGACCACGTACCTATGCCTACTATACGCGATGGCTATAATAACCTATGAGTAATATGACTCTAAGTTAAGTTTTGGCGGTCGCAGGTTATGAATTATTATAGTCATAAGTATTAAGCCGGTTCCTTGCAGTAATTATCACTAATCGTGATATCTGCTATGCTTGAATTTGGCAACAAATGCGGCAAGGGTAATATGACAAGCGCCTCTACCGCTATCGTAAATAATTTAAAAATCATTGTTGCACGACTTGCACCCGGCTTGGTTTGATATAGGTAAACTATATAGTGTGCTATGTAAAAGTGATATCATTTTGTTTATGGTTCATTTTAATTATGATTTGTAGCCTCAAGTCCTAGTAAATGTAGGTATCTAATGTTTTTGTATTAAAGGTGTCGTTTATTTGGCTCCCAGAGTAAGAAGTTTATTTCTTAGATGGTTAAGTTCAATTTAGGCAGATAATCGAAATTTAATATATATTAAATTATTTACATACGGGTTACCAAAATCTTATTCAGTGTACATAATTATTTTGAATTACAAAACGATTAATAATCAAATAAGTTTAAATTTAATTGTACCTCACTAATACATTATAATAATTTTTCCGATCTCAATAGGAATTTAAAAAAGTAATATAACAAATTTAAAATTTAATTGGTGGCTTTTATATTTTATTAGCTATAATATTTTTATAATAGAATACATACAAAATTGTATTCATTTTGAAACAACATTTTTTTAAATTTAAATTTACTAATAAAATGCATTTAATATCATAAAAATGAAAAATTGCAAAAATAGCAAAAAAAAAAATTCGGTTCTTATATTATAATATTACTCAACACGACATGAAACAGATATATTTCGGCCAATATTGAATACTGCAACACGAGCATGGAGCATCGAACATATTCTATATAGTTCTCACTCGAAAAAAAATGCAAAGTTCATAAAAATCCCATCCACAAGTATTATATATTTATATGCTTATAATTATTATGAACGGAGTGCGAATGTAAATATATATGGGAATGTGAAAAAAGTGTTTAAAAAAAGGTATGCATAATATAATATGATTATCTCTAGAAAAGTGCTCGCGGCAACCGACGACCGTATAGACTAAAGGTATTCAAATTTTTTCATGCCACGGCTCCTTTTTGTCTTCACAATATTTTGAAGACATCCAAATCATAGATGACAAAAAAATATATGGTTATATGTATGTAAATTTATTTATTTATCTTAAGACGTATACAAAAAAAAAATATAGAATGTTGATTTCCAAAATCACTATAATGATCATAAATAATATACATGTTTATATTATAATTTATTATTAATTTTTGTTTCCGGTTCTTTGACGCGGCTCCCTTCGCCAACTCCCGCGACGCACGGTTTGAATACCTCTAATAAACTATAAATAAGTCGTGTCTGGACTCGCGCGAACGGTGAAATGAAAACGTATTACAATAATTAATAAGTCAATCTAAGGCCGTGCGCCTTAATATTTATTTTAATATTAAAATGTGCACACGACACACGTCACACGGACCATCGCACGCCGTCCGAGTTATTATTTATCAATCGAGAGAAAGACGACGATTTATTGCCACCAGATAATTGCGATGAAATAATATTAATCGCGTGGACATAGAATTATGGCAGCACATATTAACGTTTGAACGTAAAAACATCTTCTTAATAATAATAATAATAATAATAATAACGATAATTTATGTAGGTTTATAGATCTGCGTGGGTGCTGTATGCCTGTTTAGTACATCTATATATTGTAATATATACAAAACTACTATAGGTATCTATACAGTGGCGTACCTGTAATGGGTTATACGAGGACGGGGAAAGAGAGGGGTGCTTATTTTTATTCGTGGTATTAAATATAGTATTTATCATATTATATGTATAGATAAATGCATGCTTTATTCATCTATATAGTACATAATATGAAATATAATACGTATACTTATGAATATAATATAGAGTAGGTATGTACCTTGTACCTATGTCTACAATATGGCGTAAAATCGATATTTACAATTTTATCCTATATCAATCTTCTATAGGTTTTTTATTGTTCGAGGCGAATTTTTCCGAATAACTTTTTCTACAGTAAAACCTTTTTTTCATTTAACATCTACAAAGCTTTATTGAATTTTTATTTTTCCATAGTAATACGTTTTTACTATTTCTTGTAGGTTATACATGTATTAAATAAATCGAAAACATTAATCTTCTATTGAGGTAAAATAGTTGGAAGTGAAAATATGATTAATGCAATTATTTAAATATTTAGAATAAAAAGTTTATCATAGTGTAAGGTAGGTATTTAGTATTTTTCAAGTTTATTTTTTTTGTCTATATAATGCTATTTTAAATAACTATTGTTGAAATAAATTTATTGAAAATTTATATTTAGTTAAATTTTAATAATATAAATAAATAAGGTGACAGTGAAGTATTTATTTTATTCTTTATTATAAACTAAAGTTATAGTTCCTGGTTTGATTTGCATGATTGTTAGTTTTATTAACTTTTTTCTATTTCAAGTGGTATTTATTTTTACTTTTTAGTAAACATTTTAGTTTTTGAGAACACTCATGGATGTTTCACGGAGTACCTACAAGTCCCTAGTCGGGTACTCAGCACACATCTCCATAATGCAATATTATATAATATACCATATGACGAAAATCATTAAAAAACTTATTTGGCCGCTTTAAGTTCCGCAAAACAAATATAATACGGTTAGTGGTGACTTGTGTATGCAATTTCAGTCTACCTATGTCTATGCATACTTGTATTATTATATATTATGTTATACTATGTGATTAGTTATGCTTATACATCGTGTTGAAGAATATTTATTTTTATATTATGTAGTTCCAGTTCTTATAAGAGTGTTACCATTGGGTGGCTTCTTCAACTAAAACCTTTCAAGCAATTTTCGTGTATAAATCTCTTCATTACGACATTCCACTCTATTATTGTAAAAATATTACTTACATAATAATGTGTATTAACAATTAGTGTATAAAAACAAAAAAAAAATATAGGTAGGGGTAATGCACCGCAATACCATTAGGTATATAATTATAATATATTATAATATCGACGTATCGTACCTAATTATGATGGTATCAAGTAATTTAGTTTTGTTATCTATGCCGTTAACGCAGGCAAATTATCAAGTTGTTTATTGTCAGTTATTACAAAGTCTCGCGCGTTATTATTGTTTTTTATTAAACACATCTTATAATGTGTATTAATATAATATGTATGCACAATAAAATCACGAATTTTAACGAACTCGATAAGGCTGCTCGTCAGTTGTCGGTTTAATAATTACCTACTCTCTGATAACAGTACTTATATTGTTATATATGTATATATATATAATTATATAATAAAAACGCATTAATAATGTAATATTATATGATTGTGTAATTGTGATGAAGGAGTCATCGACGGCGGTTCATGGTGTGCGGATGAAAAATAATTTTGATAAGTAAGCGAGTGCGGAGAAGACTTCTCGTCGTCGACCACCGTACACAATACTCGAGTGTGTATAATGTATTGTGTGCACATACTATATAGGCCGATTGCGCGTACGCGTCACGTGAAACGATAATATTATTATATTTTATAATAAGTACGCCAGACCGAAACGTGATCGTTTATTAGGTGTTAAAATATTGGATTATATACTTAATATGTTTTGATATAGGACAACAAATCATAAACATAAGTACGATTTCTAACAGCCGCCGCCCCGTTGACGTTTTTTTCGTGAATTTAATAATGGACGTATTGTATCTATTATTGTTGAAGTAAATATTATATACATATATAATTAGAAATTGGTGAGTAGTGCATAATTTTTTCGCATGCAATATACACACAATTATAAACGTAAATACGCAGATATTATTGACTGGATAACTGCCCATAAGACCATATACAATATTCACGATTAAACTTGAGCTCTGTTCTGGATTTTCAATGACTATCCAGGAGGAGCCAAAGGGGTTTCCCTTTTTTTTAGCTCGCAATATTCACTTTATTCACTATTAATAATTTTCCACCAATAAACCACATAAATAAAAATCATATCAAAAAATATTCTTTTCAAATTTACAATTATGAATTGTAATATTATAAGTAACCATAGTCACTCTCATATCAATAATTATCCTTGAAGGATATATGATGTACTATCATAGGTGTGCGTAGGTTTTCGTGGCAGAGGACTAGAAGAGGCTGTGACGCGGAAGGAAATTGAGAAAGGTTTTGAGGGGGTATTAGCCCATAAAAATCCTTAGAATCCTTTAGAATATTATTTATTCAAAATCAAAATTATATTATTATTTAGTAATATATAATTTCATCAATATAATAGCTTAAAAACATAAGCCATTGCATAAAACAAAAATATATCATAATTTCAACATTTAATATTTTATAAATATTAAAATAATAAACTTAATAAATATTTTTTAAATTTTTATATATGACTTTATACGTTTAGTCGTAGTTTCAAAAATGCCAATGACTATAGTATAGTCCGGGTTCATATTATATGAACATGATGATTAAAAGCCCAAGAGTCCAATCTTTTTTAACTTGTGGATCATATGTTGTCGTGCAATATTTTGTTATAACGATTTCAGGTTTCGAAAGGTTTCTTTTACAAGAACATTGTTTGTTACTTGTTTTGGAACAATAATATTTTATTTTTTTGTTGCCATTTATTTATATTGTTATATTGCGAACCTAACCTAATCTAAATTAGTTAAATAACTTAAATATTTATTGCCCATACTCTCGTGAAGACTTATGCACACACACATAGGTGTAGCGCGATGAATTTAAATGAGAGGAGCTTTCCTATTCTACGTATATGTGCACACAATATGTACAATATATTTATATATACATATTTCATACGAGTATTGTATATGTGTGGTACGGGACTCGGGTTATAATATTAATACGTCCAAGATAAAATGGCTTTTTACAAAAAAAAAAAAATTCCCTATACTGTGTGCTATACGCTTTACCCGTTTCTGGTAAACTACGAGTATGTTGATATTTACACCAATATATATATATATATATGTGTGTTTAAGAGACGTCCTTCCGAACCAAATATAATTTAGGAACCAAACCAGGTTGTATTTAGATTTATTTTTTTAAAATAATATTTTACTTTAGTACAGTACTTTTAGATTCTGAGTGGAGCAATGAATTTATTGATTTTGCAATGTTATGCGTTTTTTATTATTATTATTTTCTTTTTGTATCTGTCATCACGTTTAAGGTTCCGATTTTCTTCATCAGCGTTGTTTCTGATAAGAAAGTGGATCTAGTTGGTACATTGGGGGAAGGGGGGGGGGGTTAAAAGTAAAAATTTATCAATAGTTTTTAAAAAAAACAAAAATTAAAAAAAAAAATTAAGGAAAAACGGAAATTTTTTCACAAAGCTAAATTTTGACAAAATTGATTTTTATTTTTGGTGTAATAAAAAAAATAATGATTATAGATACATGAAAATTTCACCGAATATTTATATTAGCATTTTCTATAAACTATAAATGTTTTAAAACATTTTGACTTTTTTAAAGCTATTTATAGGCATAATCAATTTTCAGTTTTTTTTATTATTGTCGATAAAATTTTTTTCAGCCAGTTAAAAAACTTGAAAATATAATATAATATTCTTCATAACTTATTGTAAGTGAAAATTAAAAAAAAGTTGAGCGTCAGTCTCTAATAGTTTTTTTTATAAATATTTGAAGTTGAAATTTCGAAAAAATACTTAAAAATCATGAAATTTTGCAGTTTTTTTTATCAGAAAATTCATAAATTTTTTTAATTTTTGAGTTAATTGTAAGTTTAAGAAGTTTTTAGATTTTTCAAATTTTTTTCTTTAAATATTGATAAAAAAAAATTTATTGGGTTAAATTTCTTGAAAACTTAATACAAGGTTTCTCATAAGTTGTTAAATAATAAATCAAAAATAATAAAAATATATAGACACAATTTTTTTTTATAAACATTTAAACTTCAAATTTTGACCGAAATTCATCATCGATCATTTGCAAATTGTTTTGTAGTTAAAAATATATAAAATATTTAGTTTTTATAACTAAGGATTGACAATATAAAATAAGGTTTTTCGTTAGTAGTTTATAGTGTCACTAAGAAATTAAAATAATAATTTTTATAGACATTTTAAGTTAAAATTTGGATATCAAAATATTGAACATTTTAAAATTATTTTGTGGTTAAAAATTTATAAAATGTTCAATTTTTATAACTAAAAAATGAAAATTCAAACTAAGGTTGTTCGTAAGTTTTTCTAAATGCATTTTAAAAAATATTTAAGTAAAGATGCACACTTTTTTTTATAGGTATTTAAAATTCAAATTTTGACTAAATTCATCAAAATCTTAAATGTTTGCAAACTATTTTATAATTAAAAATGCATAAAATAATCAGTTTTTATAGTTAAAAATTGAAAATTAAGAAAAAAGATTTTTCATAAGTATTTAATAGTGTAACCAAAAAATTAAAAGAATAATTTTTTGTAGACATTTTAAATTCAAATTTAGACGAAATTAGATATTTAAATGAAGAATAACGATGTTATTTATTTCATTGTAATTTAAGAATATTTTTCGTTTGTGTTTGAAGCTTTTAAAGTATATTATTATATTTTGTATATTCAATGAAATTTTCAAATGCAATATTTTCTTCAAAAATTAATTCAACCTACTGTATTGTTAATATAGTAATATAATTAATTTAATAGTAATAATATCTTAAAATATATTTAGTTATGTAAACTGACAGACCGTCGTCGCTTAGAATCGTTTTTCGTATAAAATGATTTTATATCAATAAATCATATATTTAAATATTTTATCCAAATTTAACACATCCACGAAAGTGACCCACTCGATACCTATTGTACAACAGAGCGGTACCCACTTGCCGACCTTTTTTAATTTTAATATAAATGATTACAAATAATTATATACAAATAAGCCTATAGTTGGTTGCAAATTGCAATACCTAAATAAATTAAAAAAATAGAGCTATGAATCACGCCCTTGCTTGAATGAGTGTTCAAGTAAAATAATGTCCACTAATAAGGTAACCAACGATTAACATTGGGCCTGTTCAAGAATTGGTCATTGGGATACCTACAGGGTTTTTATATATATATATATATATATATATGTTTTTTAGTATTGATAGTTTTTTCTAGAGGAAACCATAATCGAACTATTTTTAGACTTAACGTTACATAATTCGATATGAACATAATATTGTTTTCCTGGAATATTGACATAAAATATACTATCGTCAGAGAAAAATAATATCATATTAAATGGCAACTCAACGGATGGCCATGCGTAAAACAAGTGGAGAACACGTCTTACTGTATGCAGGGAACGTATACAAGGTGGTTTTTTTGTGAGAGGAAAGGGGTTAACCCTTCCACAAAATGTTTTTAAATAATATGTTTTTCTTAATACGATTATATAACTCATGAAAGATTAATTTGTTAATTTATTTGAAAACATTTTTCCTCCCCTACATGGAACTATATTTCTCTAAACGTGTCTATACGGCTGTAATTTGATGTTATGGTTTAATAAAAGTTATGTTTACAGAAACAGATACGTGAGTTTATTTTGACCACAAAATGTCACTGTATGGTTGATTAATAAGAAAATTAAAACAAACATTTCAATATTATATTGATTTAATTCGAATTTATGACTAAGTAGATAATCGAAAAATTATTTGTGATTTAATTATTTTCCACTATTTTATACTATTTTGCAAGCAGTACAAAATAATGTATATATTTTTTTTACCAAAATAGAAAATAAACTCGGTAAGACTCATTACAAATTTAAATACATCTAATTTAATTATTTCAAAATTGTATTATAATTTGTATTTCTCTTTCAGTTTTTGTTCTAAATGTGTGTGTAAGTGTGTACAATTATTTTGTTTTTAATCGTGATGTAGCTTGTATTTATATATAGCTACTTACATAATGTAGTTATAATGCAAATTATTACATAATTATGTTTTTGTATAGATTTTGTTCAGCCTACTGATACTTACCCGGTACTTTGCAGGACCAATCCAGGCCTGATTAATGGTTGCATAATATTATTAATAGATATCACTTTGATATGGAATTGCCTTTTTCATTGTCAAACACTTTTAAATTATAGTATACTGATTACTGGTAAATTTTTATACTAGGAGTTTCAAAATACTAAAGATATTTAGGCACTTTTTTTTAAGAATTCAAAATTCAAATTCAAATTTTGGCAAAATTTGTCATTATCATGAAAATTTATAAATAATTTCGTAGTTAAAAATGTATATGTTCAATTTTTATAGCTAAGGATTGTAAATTTAAAACAAGGTTTCTCATAGGTAGTCGATACTGTAATCAAAAAACCAAAAAAATCTATAATATATATAAATACAGATATTTTTTTTTTTTGGTATTTTAAGTTCAAATTTGGATAAAATTAGATATTTAAATATTTTTTAACTTTTTTTTTTGTTAGTGAATATATTAATTTCAATAATATATATATATAATACAAGATTTGTAGGGAATTAAAACTTTTACGTGTATTTTATATTTTACTATTCTCAATGGCAATTTCAAAATATTTAGATTAATTTTAAGCTATTTTTATTTATACCACAAACCTTTTTACACTAATCAATAGTAAGATGGTATTGATTCGAAAGTTTATGATAATAATTGAATAATATAATATGACACAGAAATATACACTATTATAATAATAAAATATTAGTTAATAAAATAAATGCAAATATTCGGTAAAAATTAAATCAACCTATGGTAATACTAATAGTCAATTAGTCAAATAGTCAAATAGTTACTTAGGTACTTTAATAGCAATATCAGTATGCAGCATAACAGCAATAGAATCGTTTTTCGTATCAATGATAAATCATTGAATTATAATTGTACACAACTATTACAGAGATCCACTCGATACCTACTGTACAGCAAATCAGTACCTACTTGCCCATCTTTTTTATTTTTATTACAGCATATTCTTCATTGTATCGATATGTAAACCTCTAATAATATTCAATAGGTATGATAGTAACAATATGCATATATTTATATACATTAATTTACTTATTGTTGCATACTGTATTCAATAAATCATAAAATTACCATGGTTAAGCGTTTCTATTTGTGATGAATTTTTTTATGAGCATTTTTTTTTCAGCTTGAATTCACTAATTTAATATGTTCTGTTGTACTTAATATAATATATATTATCATTTGAGATAAGTTAATTTTCAACTATATATTTATTTAAGTATATATAACTTTAAAATTTTATCTATAAAGATTGTCAATAAGTTATTAAATAGGTATAGTAACAAGTTTTTTGTAATTTTATGTAAAAAAATATATTATTAGGATGCATTTGACAGGTATACCTCCCGCTGTACAGTCTAATTATTTGGTTAAGTAGATATCCGTTATGTCTGAATATTTAAAAACAAATATGTCAGTGACGTATACTGTTAAGGATTTGTATTTTCCGTGTGCGTAACAATAGAAGGGCAGCAATCTCTGGTTCAGACAAAAAGGGCGGACATTATTAATTTCCTCTAGGGCAAGTTAAAAAGGGATTTCATATTCGAATTTTACAAAAACTTATAAAGGTGTTACCTCAATGTTAGGTATCACTTACACAAAACAATAACAAATAAATAATATTAATTTTGTATAATATTTCAGAAAAGGATCTAAAATGAAGCCGAGAAAAAGACATTATCCACGGTACGATCAATTATTTATTTAAACATAAATATAATATTGAGTTATGTAATATTACATCCTTGTATAGGTAGATTGTAAACAGAAAGTAAAGTTTTGTTCAAGCACTTTATTTATATTAAGAACCATTTAGGATTTTCTAATATTTAATATTAATAGTTTTATTTATTATATTCTTATTTAATATATTTGTCAAACTACCTACATTCTATGAAGCCTAATATTATTATTATAAATATGTATTTATAGTAATATTATATATTTATAAATAATGTAAATTAATTCTTAATTTAAAATTTGGATAAAAAAATATTCATGTACTCATAGTCATAAAATGGTTTATTGGAAAAATTCTATTTTCATAATTATTAACAACAAGCATTTTAAGAAATTGAAAACTTTTCAAAATATAAATAATAAATAAAATAAAATATTGGATTTATTAAATACACAACAATAGTTATTCATACGTTTATCATAATGATTAAAATATGCCTTGCTATAGACCTTACAATGTAGAGTGACTGTTTTAATGCATCACATAGATTACAATCTACAACATTATTCAAATGATTCCTAATATTTTTTCCTTTATTGGTTTTGGGTATATATATAATATACGAACTATTGAAATCATGCTAACAAATGACGTAAACACTTGTCATCGGCCAATGGTAAGGCTCGATCACGTCGCGCAAAACCACCCCCTAAAATATCTCGCAGAAGAGATTCGTTAGAACTATTGGATCTGATACTTACAAGTGTCAGTTGTACATTGCACTTATTTCATGAAACCTTAGCTCCTGACAAAATTTAACTAGTGACAAAATGGCTAGAAATTCGGATTTTGCTTCCTATTGTAATAATCTGTTACACGACCATAGTGATTTAATGAATTTCGATAACTTGAGTCACGACAGTCCCATGGAACAGCTAGTTTATTATGATTTACAACCCGTATCTGAAACTATTAAGGAGTAAGTAGTTGAATAATCCGAAAATCAATGGTTTGTAAATAATTCAAGATGAAAAATAATATAACATTTTAGAAGTTCATATAACATGCAAAACAGTATCCGACTGGCTTCGTCTACAGCAGACCTAAGTATGGATTTGAGTGGAGATGAACATTTCAAAAACAAAAGGAAAGGATCCGCACAGTAAGTACTGATAATTTATAAAAATATTCACCACCATAAAATACAAAATAATATTTAAATTGTTTATATCTAAGATATTAAAGTAAGTAATTTTTAACGTGATTTTAAAATTTAATTCATTATTTTGTAATTATACAATATTTCGTTAATTGTTAAAAAATAATTCCAAATCGTTAAATATGTTATTACATTTTTAATTATAATTTTGAATCGATATTTGTCTCATTAAATGTTTTAAACCAGTATTTTAACTAAACACGAGTTTAAAAAAATGATTATGTGTTATATTTATACTATTTGTGTTAAATGCATTAGTTTCATAAATAAGTCATAAAATAATTTTTTTTTTATGAATTACGAATGCAAGTAATTGCAGAGGTACATTGTTAACATGAGCAATGAGCTTATTGATATTAATTTATTGTGGTTAGTGATGAATAAATTATTGATGTTTCAATTGTTGTTTAATTTAAAATAATTTTTAAATAATATTGTTCTATTAATTGAAAATTGTACTAAAGATGTCTAATTTTTTGATTAATGATTATAAAAATTTGATTTAATCTAAAATCATTAATAATACAATTATATTTATTTTAAATTTAATTGATGTGAATAACAACAGATTTAATTTTTTAAGTACCTATGGGATTTATATTTAGTGATTATAAACATTCATCTAAGTACTTAATATGTTTAAAAAAATAAGAAAAATAATTTAAACAAACGTTTTGGTTATCGGAACATTATTAGTGTATTAATTATAGTTTTCTACAAATCTAATGTATTTAAGGCATTGTATAAACTTTGTAAATTAAATTTTAGTTTTAATTATTTGAATTAAAAGATAAATTTTTTTTTTAAATATTGATACCAAGTAATTTATTTGTTTTTATTTTTTTTTATGTTTATGTGCAGTGGTAGCGATTTTGACGATGACAACAATGATGATTCAAGGTCTGTTCGAAATGACAATAACAAAAAGTAATGTGTAATTTTCATTTTAAAATATTATGCCTTGGATTTTTCTTTCATAAAGCTATGTAAATTACATTTTAAATACTAGTCTTCGTGTAGACATTTGTTTTATAGCGATATGTGCTTTTTAGATTTTGTCTAAATATTTTTATACCTCAGCTATATAATTAAGTTTTATAAAGCGATTTTTTTATTCAAAAATGTAGATGGATAATTGTTATTTTTTATATGTGTTTGGTAAAAAACAGAAAAACTGTGAACAGATTTTTTTTTCATTCATTCAAAATAATTTTAAAAATGCGATGATTTATTATTATTTTTAAATTTAAAGATCACAAATCGAACTTTTTTTAAATTATTATTTTGTATGAATATTTTCATGTTATAAAATGCATCTTCTATCTTTCAGTATATGTTGTCAATCGGTTTTAATTTTTTCAGTTATCATATAGGTATTGTATTGTTTTGTGAAGTCTACAGTCTGTAAATAAAAATACATATAAATATACAATATGTTCATTTCATTTTTATGTTCAAAAATTAGGATTAACTTATTATATAAAATAAGTAAGGTTATAAGGGATTATTAATTTAGAGAGGTACATTGAGAAAATATGATTGAAGTACATTAATTTATTAATTAATAGCTAATTTTTGTATATTTCTTCATTATAGACATAATCACAGTGAAATCGAGAAACGTAGAAGAGATAAGATGAACTCGTATATTACCGAATTAGCTAGTATGATACCGATGTGTCACACTATGCCACGAAAGTTAGATAAATTGTCAGTGCTCAGGATGGCCGTGCAGCATATGAAAACAATTCGAAGCACTGTTAATTCATACACTGAAGGTCATTATAAGCCTTCATTTTTATCTGATCAAGATTTGAAAAATTTAATTACTCAAGTAAGTATACTACTAAGAAATTATAAGGTGACCATATATGAGTCATTTTTGAGCATCATGTCCTCTTGTTCAGACAAACTTCGAATGGGGACGGTTTTTGTCCTGTTTAATGAAAATAGTCTCGTTTTAATTCCGTTGTCTCCACATTATTATACGTGCCTAAAAGAAAATACCTGCACATGAAACAAATACAATACAATATTTTTACAGTTTAATACTAAATTCTTGAAACCAAAATTCATAGTTATAAACAACAGTTTTTGCATAATGAGCCTTGAGTTCCAATGAATATTTGTGAACAATGAGTATGAGATGTATATTGGTGTATTAAGATGTAGTAACGAATTCGCACGATCCAAAAATTCATCTTATCTAGCAGGAAAACATCTCAAAATCATCTTTAAATTTTTTGGAGATATTTTTTTAGAATTAAACCAAAATTATTATTTATTCCATTTTTTATATAAATGTGGTCACTTTATAGTTATTATAATATTTATTCGATTGTATTTAAGTGCATGCATGCTCTATATTTCTGTAATAGTAGAAGTTAATCAGTCCCTATATGTGTTTTTGTGTTCTGCGTATAAAATATTTTTTTTTATTTATAGGTACTTAAAATATAAGTTAGTTATACGATTTGTACAAATACACAGGTTACCAATTAATCTGATGTTTGATAAATAAATTGATATACACCTATACTTTATTTATGTGATAACTAACATTTAGTTACAATATTGTTATAAGTCAAAATTAAAACTAAAAAAACAAAATATTAATAGTTTTACCAATATTTAATAAATAATAATTTTTTAAACACTGAAAATCATTTATTTTTAATAACCAGAAATGGCGTTATTTTATTATATTTACTTAGGTAGTTTTATTATAAGTCTATAGTTACGAATGTTTTTTGTAGACCACATTTTAGGCAAACTGCATACTAAATTCCACTAAAACACGATTGATCATATACCTTTTTAGCAACGCGATTGAGCATAGAAGATTTTATTCGACGCTGTCAAATTCATGTTGCCTGAATGTTGTAATTTATTATTTTTACGTATTATTATGATTTTTTAATCATTATGATACCAAACTTACTATATAGAGCCGCGAATCGAGCACAGCTTTATCGACAATGTTATCGATTAATAAATAATTATATAGCTCCGGAACAATATTAGTCTTATTCGTAATATTGATCATTATTAAACACGACTTTTTAAAATTTTTAGCACTGGGGATTCATTAAAGTTATTAGGATAAATAACTGTTCCAAAATTATTATAGAAATAATTCAGTTTATGGTAGTTAGTGTTCGATCACCTATAGTCGTGTCACATGGTACGTTAAAAAAGTTTTAGATATTATTTTTTATTATGGATATAAATAATATAACAATTATTTTATCAAAAAGAGACAAAGAATTAACCCCAGTGAATTTATACAAATATAAATTAATTGGTTAACAAAAAAAGATAATCTTTTGAAATGGAGATACTGTATTAATAATAAATGTTCTGCAATAATATTCTTAGGTTTAGATAGACATAATGTGATTGAAACTCTTGAATAACACAAATTAATATTTTTTATATAATATATTTCAAAATTATAAATGGCAACATCGCAGAGTTTTTTATGCTCAATCGTGTAGGTTTTCTTTTGTATTTCTATATCCTTTGTTATACCAACAAATTTGCTCAATCGTCTTTTTTGTTCTATTATGTCGTTGTCCTAAATTTGTGCAACGTAGGTAGACCGCGTACTAAACAGTTTTTAATATAGCACTTAAGTTAAGACATTTTTATACCAATATCTTTCAGGCCGCTGAAGGTTTTGTTCTCGCTGTAAGTTGTGATCACGGAAAGATACTTTATACATCGAAATCCGTGACTCAGGTTCTGAATTATATACCAGTAAGTATGCAATTTTAAATATGAAACAATTAAAAATTGCATATAACCTTAAGCTTAACTATTGTATAATACAGGAGGACTTGGTTGGAAATAATGTTTTCGATTATATCCACCCTAAAGATGTAGCTAAAGTAAAAGAACAACTTTCTTGTTCAGACTTTGGCCCTAGAGATACAAATAGTAAGTTTAAATTCTGTTATTTTATTTGATGTTAATATAAATATTATATAGGTAACATAACATGTGGTAATTTTTTTGCAACAGCAATGTTACCGGTGCGTGCTGAAATGATGAATACATTGTCAAAAATGTGTAGTGGAGCTAGGAGATCATTTTTCTGTCGAATGAAGTGTAAAGTATATGATATAAAAGAAGAAGCAGACACGACTACTGGATCAAAGTACACTCAACCAGGTATATACATCTATGATCATCGTATTCAATAGTGGGTAAAACAGTAGTAATAATAGTCGAGATAATACCGAGATCGGTATCATAGTTTGAATTAATTATAAAATAATATACAGTTGTTGAACTATATAATATGTGAAATAGGTCCATCATAACGCAAAGATTGTTTTTGATTGTTTACAAAATATATTATTATATTATATGTGTAATGTTTTTTAAATTAATATTTAATGTGTTTTTTTCACTTCCGAACTGTATTATTCTTTATCAGCTACTAAAAACTGAAAAAGTATTCCCAAAAGGATGATTTAATTGAAATATCAATTATTTGAACCAAGTGCACCTAATAATATTCTTTTAAACAATAATGTCTATTTACGTCTTTAGATAGGCGATATAATGTAATCCAGTGTACTGGTTACTTAAAACCCTGGACGCAGATAAATGAATGTGAGGATGTATCTGGGAAGAGTTTGGGATTAGAAGAAGATAATGATGGTAATGGCATTGGAGCGGATTCTGGATCTGCAAACAATACATCGTGTTTGGTAGCTGTTGGTAGAATTATTAATAATTTGGCTTCCTCTTTACTTTTATCGGACATAGTAAAACCGCCATGTTTCACTTCAAAACACACAATTGATGGTAAATTTCTGTCCGTGGATCAAAGGTAAGTCGTGTATAATTAATTATGGTTAATATTTGTTGTTTAAGGCTTTAAGCATTCGATTCTGTTACAGAGTCACATATATAGTTGGGTTTTTACCTCAAGAATTATTAGGTACTAGCATGTATGAATACTTTCATCAAGATGATATCGCTAAACTTGTAGATGTCCACAAAGCAACACTTCAAGACTGTACGCCAAAAGACACAGAGGTAAATGCATACAAAAGTTAATACCTGAGGTTTTTACATTTCATAAATAAAGATAATATTTATTTACTATAGACTTATAAATTTCGGGCTAAAGACAAAACATTTGTAAATTTACGGAGTGAATGGAAAAGTTTTCGAAATCCTTGGACTAAAGATATAGAATTTATTGTTGCGAATAACATTTTAACTAGGTACCCCAACTATTAAACTTAATTTAATGTCGGTTTTAAAATTAATGCTGCTTTTTTATTCTTAGGTCGGATTACAAACCTGATAGCAGCAATAAATCAGAATGTTCTTCACAGGGGAAATCTCAAAACAACTATGATAATTTTACAGAACAACAGTTGTCTGAAAACCAACAGCAGCTGGGTAATAGAGAAATACAAAACTTGATTACTTCACATATAGAAGCAAACAAAATCGGAAGGCACATTGTTGATACTGCCTTGGACGCAAAAAAGGAAATTTGTGATATCGACAGTTCTCCACCGCACTCTCAACAGGATACAATCGAAAAAGTGGTTAGTATTTATTGAAGCTTAAAAATAGTCTATACCTTGTAATTTATATTCAACAAATATAATGATGCAATATAAATTTAACGGTGGTACTTAAATTTTAAGTTATGACGATTATAGGTTTTCGGAATTATTACGCTAAGGTTATAAGTTTATAACCAAATTGATTTTTACAATACTAGATATTTAAAATGGTACTAACAATTTAGTTTACTTAAAAAACAGTCAGAACTTCAAAACTGTGCATCTGTTTAATTTTAGTTACGTACAAAAAGCTTAGACGGGCATAAAACATTTACATTATACAACTAACGAAATTATTGTTTAATTCATAGAAATAACTGCTCAGTGTTCATAAATAGGATGTATAAAAAAATAAAATAAAATATTCATTTAATTCTTTATAATATTTTAATTTTATATAAATAAAATAAACAATAAATAAGGTTTTATTAGATATTTCAAAACTTAATTTAAATAATTATTTATATTTTTATAATAAATCAAACAATTATTAATAAAATGGAAAATTATTATTAGTTATCTCATTTTATTTAGTTTAAGTGGATAAAATATTAAAAAAAAAAAATATTTTAAGACATGTTGATAATTCTTAAATTCTAATTTTCATTTCTAATTTATACCTAATGGAACAATACATAGATAATAAAATATGTATTACGAAAAGTTTGAATAATATATAAAATAACTTAATATCACTTGAAAATATTTTCATTAAACATGAATTTATAGAACCTTAAATATAGCATACATTATACAAATAATAGTTATTTTCAATATTCATAAATTTATATTTTTTGGTTTAAATTATAAAATACTCGGAAATACCGATGTTATCTGTATACTTACTTCAATATTTGGTATTTAAATCGTATTGCTCGTAACGGCAAGGTGACTTTTTATATCTATAGACCACACCAATATTTCAGACTTTTGAAACTTTCAAAAAAATAAAATTTAAAAAATAATAAATACTCTGATTCAGTAAAAGTTAGGCGTAGTGTGTCGTAGTGAGTGAGTTTTTCCAATAATTATAATATTATTATGATTTTTTATTATATTTACATTGCTTATGCGACTTACTGTGTCCGTTGTTTCCAGGAATCCAACAATGACAGTTTACAGTTTCTGAGTTCACCGTTGGCAATGCTCAACGAACCAGGCACGTTGTCGAGTAATGGTGGCGACGGCGGCAGTGGCGATACAGTTTCATCGTACACCGCAATCCAGGACAGCGTGAATCTGTTGAATTCGACTAATACCAATAG
Source organism: Pentalonia nigronervosa (assembly GCA_014851325.1). Taxonomy (NCBI): domain Eukaryota; kingdom Metazoa; phylum Arthropoda; class Insecta; order Hemiptera; family Aphididae; genus Pentalonia; species Pentalonia nigronervosa. The sequence goes on along the minus strand of JACXSJ010001762.1, from coordinate 50,353 downwards.
TATACAAACTTCAACAGCATTCCACTTTAAATTTTGTAAAATTCTTTTGATTTCAGGTGACTCAGAGAATATGCTCGATGAAATAATGACACCGTCCCCGCAACAGTTGTCTAATTTAGGTACTAATGACGAGGCTGCTATGGCCGTTATTATGAGCCTCTTAGAAGCCGATGCCGGACTCGGTGGACCTGTTGATTTTTCTGGGTTACCATGGCCTCTGCCATAACGCGTATAATTATGGTAACGACCTACACTATTTATAATAATAATAATAATATTAATGTGAATCATTTTTCATTAACAATAAATGAAAAATAAATGTTGAATTGATTAAAACTACCTGAGTCACTTACAAAATATTTGACTAATTAGACTGTAAAATGTAAAAACTTTTTTTTAAGGAAAAAAAACAATAATAATAATAATATGAAATTTTATGGTAAATAACTTATATATATTATTTAAAATAAAAAATAAAATTTTAAATGTTAATTAAAAATTGTAGATTGAATTAAATTGAACAAAAACCATTCTTCTTTAAAGTTTAGATAATGTAATATTTATAAAATTTAATTTTTTTTAAATTTGTTCTATATTTATTAAGGAGTTAACATTTTTTAAAATATTTTCCTGTAGAACGGTATCAAAACGTTCTTACGGTACGCTATTATAAATATTACTCCTATTTATTTTATTAAAATATAAAAGTATAAGAGTTCTGAAACTGAACATAGGTGGTTTGACCCATATTAGATATTTATGATGACAACAGGTGAGAGTTAATAACATAGTAGATAGAGTGGGGAAACGGTGTGATTGATACCAGCGGGACAGTGAATGTGGTAGCCGTTGCACCAGTTATGTACATGGGTCAGCCTAACGCTCGTGATATCAACGTTATAAAATAGCACATACATCCCTGGGTATGATACCATGTTGACTTGTGGGTGAGAAGTACAAAGTAAGAATCGTTATATTGAATATAGGAATAAAATCAGGTAGAAATAAAAAGTTAGTCGGAGTATTGAATAGAAGAAAGGTGAATATTTTTTGTTTGCTGGAAACTAAGCAGAAGAGAGAGAGAGATCAAAGAAAATTGGGGAGTGGCATAAGATAATGTACTCGGATAAAATTAATATAATCTATTGGTTGTGATAGTAAATTAAGAGATGAAAAGAAAAAGGGTCAGGGTTACGAAGGAAAGGGATAGAATAATAGTTATAAAATTATTTCAGGAAAATAAGTTGTTAAATAAAGTAAGTGCATATGATCCACAAGTAGGATGCAAGGAAAGTTTTAAAGAAGAATTTTGGCAAGATACGGATGAGATTGTGCAATGAATACTAGAGAACGAGGACCTTGTGATTAGTGAGGATACTAATAGACATTTAAAAAGCGATAAGCCAGGGTATGAGTAGGTACGCGGAGGTTATAGTTTTAAAGGGAGGAATAAGACGGAGAAAGAGTACAGGAGTTTGTACTAGCATATAAGTTAGCAATTATGTTTACTTTTTATAGAAAGAGAGATGACTATTATGAAACTTTTGAGAGTGGAGGGTTTTAAATTGATTATTTTATGTGAGGAGGAAAGAGTTTAAACAAGTGAAAATATTTTAAAATAATTTCAGGAGAAAGTGTAGTAATACAGCATAGGTTAAGAGGTTGTGGTGTAATAGAACAATAACGAACAAGAAGAAGGAGTAGTTTAGTAGAGAGTCAAAAATTAGGTGGTGGAAGTTAACGGGTGAAAATGAAAAATATGTGAGGAAACTGAAATAAAGAGCGACGTGGAATATGAAGGAAAATATAAATTAAGTCTGAACTACATGTAGATGGATCAAGTGAAGAGTGTCAGGTATTATACGTGACAAGATGATGCCGTTGAGATTAAAATGTAGATTTTATAAAATACAGTTGTGAGGTTACTAATTTTGTATGGGTTGGAATGTTAGGCGGTAAAATGGAATAGAGTAATGTTGAGATGGATGTATGAAGTGACTAAGGAGAATAGAATAAGACCCAAATTCTTTAGGATTAATTTAGAAGTGGTACCAATTGTAGACAAAATATGGTTGAGATATATAATATGGTTTTTCCACGTTATGGAGATAGGTGATTTAAAGGCAGTGCGAGTGGCTATGGAAATAAATGTAAAAGAAGTGAGAGAGAGGAAAACCGAAGAAGAGAAGGATCAACAAAACAAAGAAAGATACAAAAATAACTGGTTGTGAGTAAAGGGTTGGGTATAGAGACTGAATCTAATTCCAGTGCCTAACAGAGTCTTTGGAGGTGTAAGACAAGGATGGCCGACCCCATATAGTTGTGAGAGAAGAATAAGCGAAGAAGAAGTTAACTTTTTTAAACAAACGATGCATTTATTATTATATTTATTAAATGATTTGCTTTAAAATAAAAATATTTAGATTATAATTTAAAATACCTAGTTGACAAGAGTGGTTTTAGGATTTAGCTTATTTAATAAGAACTTCTGTTTCTAAATAATTTAAGTTATTTTTTTAATTTATAATTTGAATAATATCTAATAATTAATGAGTATTACATACTATATTCAAAAAATGCTATACCATCAGGAATGAATGATTAGATCAATGTTTCATGTCATTTTGATGGTACTAATATTCATTATTTAGTTTTTTAAAGAGAAAATAGTTCTTATCGTTATTTTTGAATATTTTTAAGTGAAATTGAATAATATTATTAATTTTTTTTTGTGCAGATTCAAACATTGTATTAGTTTTTTACGCAGCGGAATGTAGTATTATTTTTTCATATTATTAAATATTAGATATGTTAATTATGTAATTTATAAAATTCAATTTTGAAAAAATGAACTAAAGAGATTTGTTTTTAACCAACTGTCTATTATATTATACCTTCATTAACTTTCTATATCTAATATATATATGAGTTAGTAAAAAACTATTAACTTAAAATTATAAAGAAAACACAAGAAAACGTTTATACATATTACGTATTGAATATTGTTATTATTATTATGTTTTATTAGATTTGTATACATTGTAAATGTGTGTGTGTTTTTTTTTGTAATTTAATTTAATTTAAATGTTTTTTTTTTTACGTTATTTTAATTTACCAATTGACTGTGGTATAATAATATTATTGTTAATACTTATCCAAAAATTTTTTTTTACTTACCTAAATGTTTTGTTTATTTTGAATTTATTTTTTATTTTTAAGCTATATTAATTACATTTTTTTTAACTGGACTGTTATTTTTTTGATTTTTGTTTAAAGAGTATTTTATTCAAAATAAATGTCGTGGACGTCTGGACGGTACGTTTCGTAGATCGGAAACCATAGGGTGGGGATGGTGGAATGGAAATGATATTAAATCCCGACAGACGGGCTCTTTGTGGTTTTACATAGAGAGGTATCATGCGTGTCAGTCATACCCATACCAGTTGTTTGATTTTGTTTTTCACGTGATAACTTCTCTCAGTGGTGTATAAGTATGGAATTTACTATAATTGTCATCAAATTTATCATATTAACAAACACAGGTAAAATTATATATTTAAAAATTAAAGTAGTTATTTTTAGGAAAAACCATTAATTTGATTTCTGATTGACGTAGCATTACATTTTTACTAAGCCAACTGACTAATTAAATTGGTTTATAGAGTATTAAAATATTATCATTTTACCAGTAAATTAAAATCATAGTACAAGTTTAAAAAAGATGTTGGAAAAAAGTTTTTAGTCACTGTTAAAACAAATTATAATGTATTGCATAAATCTAATAAGCATATTTTTAAACAATTTTAGTTGATTTAACTTCGTCATATATTTAATAGATAATTATTAATCAATAATATAGGTGTATTACTTACTAGTTACTACTAACTATTAATTTGAGAAGGGTTTATGATTAAAATGATCAGAGTTTACTTTAATAATGGAAAGTTTAATACTATGAATAATATTCAATTATTTAATATATCTTATAAATAAAACGCTTATTATAAAATAAATTACTATTGATAGCAATTTTAGATAACTAAAAGTCTTTTGTAAAAAAATAAAACTTTTATATTACATTTATATATATATATATATATATATATATATATATATAATTTGAAATGTGTATAGTTATTTACATTATTTTAATTAGTCGTATTTATTAAATTTTTAAACAAATAATTTATTGTTTGATTTTTTTTCATACAATAACTATTATGATTAATTATTCATTATTCTTGTAAATGTAGAACAAATGAGAAAAACAACTTAATATATTTTTGATCTTTTTTATCAAAATTTTGAGTTTTTGAATTTTATGACAATAAAATAAAACGCACAAGATAAAGTTTTTTATTTACATACAAAAGCTAATAATATAAAAATAGATAAAAGGATATATTATATTATATACTGAAAATAATTACAAAAATATTGACAATTAATACTATGTATTAAAAAATTATAAGAATGTTCTCACATAGAGTAATATTTGAATAATTCTCTCATGTATTTTTAGACATTCTGTGTAATATGTATAATATGTTGCATAGTATTAGCATTTTAATAATTTCTTACAGAATTAAAGAAACTTTAACGTTTACATTTATTGACGAAATAAGGTTACGTGCTTATGAAAAATGTTAGACAGCATAAAAAAGTATAGCTTAACATAAAAAATACAGGTATTCAAACAAATAGATCAAAATTGGTAAAAGTATTTTGAAAACGTGTAGTAAAAATTAATTAATATTAAAAAAAAAAAAATAAATTATAAATATTAAATATAATCGGTAGTTGAATTAAGTAATTAATAACGTGGTCCATCGTAGCACCCACGAATACACCCACACGTCAGCTAAAAAATTAATGATATTATATACATTAAAAAAATAATTCTAATTTTGTGAAGCGTATGATTTTTATATTCTTCGTTCATCGTTGAAAGTTATGAATCCGTACAACATCCTATTGCATTACACTCTACCGCGTAACGATTAAATGGCATGCGAAAGGAGTACACGGTTGTTCAGTCTCGGATTATTGATATTATGATATTACACTAACATGCACATTGCACAGATTTATAATCTAAATAAAAGTAATGGATAATATTATTGTTAATCCTGAGAAAACGTCAAATAAGTGATTTAATTATTTACGTAACACATAATGTTGAACTTCTACATTATAGGCGTTAGCTTGTTTTCGTCGTTTAACACAGTTGTATAAATTAGGTGTATTGTTGATTTAAAACGGTAAGTGATATTATTTTTTTTTTTATTAAGGTATGACGTATGTATTATTTTAAATAATTGACAGTATTCATAAAATTAGGCGGCGGGTACCTACTCAATTCTTCCACATTGTATTGAGTAGGTAATGATTATAACGACGACACAATGACATACAGACATTTTACTATGGAGGGTATAATCAGGATATTGAACTAATTTTATAATTCAAAATAGGTATTTAAATGATGATGTACCTAATAGGTTATTAGTATCTGTAAAATAATAAAGGCTCAAGTCTATATGGGAGGGAGGCTATTTACTCTTACTAATACATATAGTTATAATGGCATTTTCAAAAATCTTAATTTATTTTATTATTAATAGGTGGTAGGCGGTGATATCAAATAAGATATTTTCCATATTATGTCATTTAAATCATATTGTTTTATCTTAATATCGTACTATAGTATTATAAGTTATAATATAATAAATTGATGCTAAAAATTATAAAAATAATATACACGAAGATGGAACGTTCTTGATAACATAAGGAGAGGGAAGTACAATAACGAATAACGGAACTAGAGATGAATACTTATAAGTATAACAATTCTTTACTATCAGTTATTATTATTATTATTACCTTGTTTTGTCCATAAACTACCATTTAAAATAGCGTATATTTTTTCATAATTATTTAAGAAATCTAATGGAATAATAAATAATACATACATGCGATAATACCTATTTACACAGCTTAATATGTAAAATGTATATTTTAACCCTATTTAACAGTTTGGGTCGTCCAAAAAAGATAAAATATAAAATCAAAATCATTGTAATAAGTTAGACATGTGAGACGAGTGCAGTAGTGCCGTGAAAATATTCCAGCGATATTACATTATTGCATTTGTTATTCCTGTAAATATTGCGTAGGTGTATGGCTTATTCGATTTTTTTTTTAAACTTGATGTTGTAGCTATTACATTTGTTTCTTCTGAATCGTTGGATTGCGAACCCCGACCACGACCAAATAGTGGGCAAGTGATTTTCACGGCATCTAAAAATTGGAGAAGGGCGGTGGAGGTGTACCAATGCGATGCTGGGTACGTTCTGACAGGTCAAACAAAGCACACGTGTATCGAAGGAGAATGGTCCGGACATGTGCCGTCGTGTACACGGCCTACTAGTTCCAGTAAGTGGATGTATTTTATTATTATTGTTTGTTATTATTATTACGCGTATCAATAAAATGTTAATATTAGAATTTAGATTACACTGATAAAAAAATCAGCGGGGAACATAATATCTAAAATATTTGTCAACATAGTATTATAATGTATAATCCTATTTGAATAACAACTTTATACTTATACAACATTATCAATATTATCATACTTACCATTTTTATATACACTGCAGGTCACAACAATATTATCAGCTCAGCACAAGGTTGGTTTTCGTTCAGGTAGGTATCAGAATATAGTTATAAATTCAAAAGACATTATTTCATAATGTTGTTAATAAATAATTTTATCAGCTGTATTATGGTTTTTGTATAATATTCATAAGATTTTGAATTAATCATTTTATTTAAACATTTTAGACGTATATTGAAACTCGACACAAAAAGGAAAATTCAGAATAACGAAAAGCGGTTAGAAAATAAATCTGTAGATATTGAAACATCTGCAACACTTCAGCAGACATCCGGTACAGTTTAAATAACATTGTTAAGAATAATACAAATAATTTGCTAATATTGTCGATTTCATGTTTCTATTTAATAGAACAAGGCACATTTCAACTTCCGAAACATATGATTAGAGACTCAACTAAAGAATATTCGGTAAGAGATTATGATATGAGCTGTTTGTTTAAAAAACGACACGGAAAAATTTTTTTGAGGGCACCTAAGTTGCCATATGCACAGGTGGTGAAGTATTCAAAGTAAGAACCATCATTAATATGAAATTAAAATACATTTTACCTATACTTATAGGTACAAAATTTATTGTACATATTTTGTATTCCAATAATTGATGAGTTTTTTATACTTATTAATTGTATAGTATAGGATTATGTATCTATTTATAAGCATTATTCGTTTTTATATAAGTAGTTAAAACTTAAAATTATTCTTATTTACAAAGCAATAGTTTGAGAATATTTTTGTATTTTTTGATACTCTTTTTATTTAGATTTTCTCATTTTACAAGTAAAATAATTATATTTTAGGATTTTGTGTATTGAGTTTTAATTTACATTACTATTGGGTTTGTTTATACATTACATTTTTAACAATATTTTGATAAACACTCCTAGAACTCTTTAGCATCCAGTATTTATCACGCCATGTTGTTTAAGTACGATTACCGATTTATTAATTTTTATTTTTCAACATATTTGATTTTATTAGAAAATACACAGTAATTTCGTATGGAAATCAAGAAAATATATAAGCTTCTAATGCTCGTAAAGTATGTTTTTCTTAATTTTGGGTTCTAAGCAGAGTGATGAATGTATTGATTTTACAATGATGTATGTTTTTTGTGTCTATTATCACTAGTGTTGAACTCAGATAATTATTTTTTTATCTAGATAAAGATAAAGATAATAAACCAAAAATATATTTAGATAAAAATAAAAATAAACTCTATTAAAACTATGTATTTAATAGATAAAAGATAATCAGAATTTATCTAGATAAAAAACAGATTAATTTTTAAAAAACAATGATTTAAAATTGTATTAGTTAAAAAAATGTACCAGGCTTAACATATAAACAACATTTTGTATTTGTACCAATCGAGTGATTTATCTTCAACAAAATAATCATTTTTTAGTTATTTATAATTTCTTTTGAGTTAGGACTTTCTATGTTTCAATCTTATCCACATATAGCTACTAGCATTCGGAATTTCGGCATATGAATACAACTACAAACTATTGACTAATAAGTAATGAGTAATATTAATATTGTAAAATAAATTGTTATTGTTCGACCGTCGTTGTCAATGTACGGCGACGACAGCAACTCGAACGAAAATGGGTCCAGGAATATAAATAATATTAAAATTATTTCAACAACATAAACAAAAATATCTAGTTAAATTACAGTAGATGAATGAAATTTTCATTTAAGATAGATAAATAGATGACATTTAGGTTTATATATAAATAAAATAATAGATAAGTAATATATTTATCTAGTTTCAACACTGATCATCATCTTTTGAGGCAGTAAAGATGCGTTTATTTTTTAATTCAGCATCTTTTCTGGTAAAACAATAAATCTAGTTGGTACTTTAGGAGGTTAAAGGTAAAAAATTTCCAATAGTCTTCAAAAGTGTCCGAAAAAACAAAAAACAATTTAAGAAAAAACAGGAATTCATCACAAAACCTTAACCAGTTTTCGACAAGATCAATTTTGTTTTTTTTTGTAGTAACTTAAAAACAAAAAGCCATAGATATATTAAATTTTCACCAAATGTCTATACACGCCTATTTTCTATACACAATAAAAATATTTTTTTGTTTTCTTTTAATTATTGTCGATTAATAATTGTTTACTCGAACAAAACATTTGGAAATTTAATACAACGATCCTCGTAAATTAAAATTAGTGTAATAAAATAATTGTTGAGGGTAAATCCACAATAATTTTTTATGAGCATCTGTTGGTAGAGTTTTACCAAAATTCGTCAAAATCAAGAACATTTACAATATTTTGAGTCAGTAATTTATAAAATGTTCAATTTTTATAGCTAAGGATTAAAAATTAAAAATAAAGTTTTCATAAATCCTTAATATTGTAACCAAAAAATTTAAAATATATATTAATTAATAATAATATTATTAATATATTACACAGTTTATTTACAGATATGTTAAATTCAAATTTCGCCGAAATTATAGATATTCAAATGATTAATAATGTTAGTTAGCAAGGATTTAAAACTTTTACAGGTATTATATATTTTACTAAATACGCAAAGAAATGTTCAAAACTTTTAAATTATTTTTAACTTATTATCTTTTTATACCATGAATCTATCCATACTGTTCAACGGTTATGTGGTATTGACTTAAAAGTTAATACCAATAATATGATATAGTAAAAATATACACTATTACAATAATTGAATATTAATTAATAAAATAAATGCAATGTTTTGGGTAAAAATAGTATCAAATTACCGCAGTTCTAATAGTAAAATAAGTTTTTAGCAATATCAATAACATATCATGAAATATAATTGATATAGGTTAACAGATCAACTCCACTCAGAATGATAAATCAAAAATGATAAATCATTGAATTCAAATTTTTTATAACACATCCATCAGTGACCTACTCGATACCTACCTTACAGCAAAATAGTACCTACTTGCCTACTTTCTTTTAATCACGACATTTTATTTTAATTTTAATCTAATTATTTGCATAATAAAAAAAAATATGACACTAGGGCGTTTTTCCCACTAGAAATGTTCCCCTACCTATATTCATACTTAAAACATTTTGTATCCTGAAAATATTAAACATTTTAAGTATACCTTCATATTAATGTAAAAAAGTTATATATTATTATATATTTATGCAAATAATAATACACAATATTAAAAATAATAATATAATTAGTCGACAAAAAAATAATTGAGAATATAATTAATGTATAAATATATTTATTTCTAAAAATATTATTATAATATTTATATTATATAAATAAATGTATATAATTATTGAATAGTAATTAGTATAGGAATTACTTATAAATTTATTATCTGCTCATTGGGAGGTAACTAGTAGTACTAGACCATTTTCGTTTACGACAAAATTTAGGGTATGTCGCCGTTGGAAGGCAACTCATTAATAGTCGAAGTCAATTCGTTTAAAAATTATCGACCTTTTTAACTTCGGGAAGCAACTTGTATGCGCCCACATAAAGTATTTATGAGGTCTTTTGTGTTAATTTTTGTTAGCTTAAGCAATAAAAATTGGACATTTTATAAATTTTTAACTACAAAATAGTTTGAAAATATTTGTAATTTTGACAGTTTGTAAAAATTTGAACCTTAAATGCTTTCATAAAAATTGTGCCTATATATATTTAATATTTTTAAATAGTTATAATGAAAACTTATGTGGAACCTTGTATCTACTACTAATTTGCTACCAGAAGCTTTCATCGAAGTTGATCAGAACATTTTTTCTTCTAGAAAAAAGTGTTTCCGGACAATAAAAAAAATACATTATTATAAAACTAATAAGCATATTCATCGCTATACTTAGAATGTAAAATTAAAAACTATATTTCATTATCATTAGATTAAAATCAAAAACATTATCATTATTATTAGATTAAAATCAAAAACATTATCATTATTATTCATGCTTATATCAATTTGTTAAAAAAAAGGTCACAATCGTTGTTATTGCATTATTATTTCAATCAAGAAATCACGATTGTTTTTTCATAGAAATAAAAATACCATTGATCCGAAAAATAAATATTTGGAAGCGATTTATCATTGTATAAAAGGACACGTATTCGAAAATCCTTTACATACCAAGCTTTATTGCAGTAATGGACATTGGGTTGGCGTAAAACCACTATGTGTTCCCAAAACGACACCGATGACTGTGAGTAATCACATGGTGGGATAATAATTGAAATTATATTTAATATCTTACCAATAATTATATCGACGTAATAGATGTACCAAATGGAATGTTATATTAAGTGTCCACCGGACAAGAACGTAAGCTTAGCTGAAGGTAAAAAATTTATAAATTTCGAAGTGGAACAACCAAATACAAATTACGATTGGAACAGGTGTTGTAAACTACATATTATTTAATACCTCTTATAATATTCAAATACTTAACTGTATTGAAATTGCTTCATGTAAAGTTCGGTTAACTTTAAACTTAATACAATATGTACAGATTCGGTACATTGAGTTCCGGTTGGCATAAAAATTCGTCGAGAATTTTGGTACCAGGTTTGTACATAATTACTTACACGGTTCGAGATGATGAAGACATGGATATTGCATCATGTAGGACAACCGTACGAGTGACAGGTAAAATAATATACCTACTTAACTAAGGAATTTTTATTTTTATCATTTATCCCTGTTTGTATAACCGTTTTGTTGTTGCAGATGATGAAGTTCCGTCAGTACACGATTGTCCCTTATACTTGGAAGTAATAGAAGATTTTTCGAAAAAGAACACCGTTCCCGTATCATGGCCCGAACCTCGGTTTTTGGACAACATAGGCATAACACAAGTGGCAAAAACAATGGTTTGTGCATACTATAATGTTATGATAATCGCTGAGGATTTTATTGTTTTTATTTACACGTTTTAATTGGTTTAGGAACCTGGTCAGCTTATGGGTCCGGGATTGTATAATGTATTGTATATGGCCATGGATGCATCAAAAAATGAGGCAACATGTAATTTCACTATTGAAGTTAAAGGTATTAATATAAACACATACATACATAATATCAACTACTATATATACCTAGTATATACTAAAAAAAAACATTTAAGTATAAATATATTATTGAAATGAATATGTTTTATTTAGATCGAGTAGTAATTGAAATGGAAAACAGTAAACCAAAAGAAACATTAAATAGAGCCATTTGAAAGGAAGATATATAAAAAATAATATGTTTAGTATTATTAATTTTTATAATAACAATTATTTGTATGTCAAACTAAGAGATTGTTTGATAAATGAATGTTTTGTACTAATAAATAATTATTTTATTTTATATCAAATAACACAAAAATAAAAATATATATAATGGTAGTTTTGATTCTATTTGAAGCATAGAACCTTTATTCACCAGTTGATTGTCATTTGTCCTTCTTCGAAATATTTTCATGTCAATTATAAGGTATGATTTTTGATTTATAGAAGCCGATGTTGCTGTATATTTTTACATAATTTGTACATACAATTTTAAAGATATCTTAGTATTATTTTATTTATTTATATAAACTATATTATATCTCTTACGTCATATTATATTGACCTAAATCGATTTTAACTTTTTTTTTCAGATTTAAATATTTAATTTTTTAAAAGTGATTAATTCATTTATGGTCTTTGTAAATATAATCGAGGAAAATTAAATTTATGAAATTAAATCAGGATATTTAAGGTTGTTTACACACAATGGAAATTAAATAAAATATTTATTTAATAGTATATGATAAATTATTATTTGATATATAAAATAATATTTTAAATAAGTATGGCCATTTATATTCAATGGACGATGCTTATTGATGGTTAAAATGGTTAAATATAATGGTTTTGCGCATTTTACATTAATATAACTAAACTGTTGATCAAATAATGGGTTAAAAATAAAATATATTTTATAAATATCGCGACAAACATAATTTTACATATTATTTTAATGGTAATTATTAGTCGTTGAGTTGTAGGGCTAGTGGGTGTATCCCACGTGTAGAAATACAATTTAAAAATATGAAAAGTATATATATATAAAAAAAAAATTTAACAAATTATGGTGTAAATAGTAAGAGCTGATGATAATAATAATAACAATAATAAAAACAACGCGGGACCGATGGGTTATACATTAATTAATAACAACAGCAGCAACAGCAGCACCCATGACTAGTAAATTAATATTGGTGAGTTTTAGACAGTTTGTGTGTAATGCTGCTAGCGGTGTTGTATTAATATTGAATTTGGTTATTTCAATCAGTTTACCGTATAGCGTATTTCGTAACATATATGTCGTTATGAAATCTCCGTCACACGCATTTGTACGAGCCGTGCGTATTCAGACACGTCAAGCCGCGTTCGGCGCAAACGCCCGGCCACTGCTGCAGCTCCGGGTCCGAACACTCGTCCACGTCCACGCACGTTTTCCAGCTGTCGTCCAACTGCAACCCGCCCGGGCACACGCAGAACGCGGATCCCACCGTGTTGATGCACTGGTGCGAACACCCGGCCGTGCCGTCCCGGCACTCGTCCACGTCGTCGCAAGTGTGCCGGTCGTCGGCCAGCCTGGTGCCCGGTATGCCGAGACACGAACACTTGTAACCGCCCCAGGTGTTGGTGCAAGCGCCTTGGCATGGCCCGTGCCCGTTGCGCAACAAGCACTCGTCGATGTCTGCAACACGCGTCAGGCGCAAGACAGACATGAGCACTTAAGGGGCGCGACGTTGATGGGATGCACAAAACCTCGGAAACCGGTCCGATGCTATATTATTGTTACTATGCGGTCTGAGTACTAATTACTATACATACACGGTCGAGGCGTGCGAACGGTTACTGTTAGCACGAGTTTCCACGGGGAATACGGTGTCCGGTGCGTAAGTTCGTACGCGAACGAAAATACGCCCCCCCCCCCACCCGTAAATTCTGCACCCGGGATAAAATCAAACGCATTAATTTTCGTCTCTCTGTGCTGCGCGATTGCCGGGAATTGGACACGTCGCGTATTTATGCAACACCAACACGTTTTGACCAAAATTACAATAAAGCCAAACACTCGTCGGTCTCGAGTCCAATTAAAAAGGCTACGATATTTGTTTTGGTAACGGAATGTTGTCGTTCTTGTGTAGAACTATATTTTTGGATGTAAGGAATAACGTGTTTTTTGAGTTTTTTTTTATTCGTGTAGAAACTTACATTCACTCTTATGTATACGGCACATACCGTCCTTGGTTTAAACCCAGTGTTTGGTGAGCTACTCTTAAAAGGTGACCAAGTACCAAGTTTACAGTTTTACTCGTTATAAAATAAAAAAAGAAGAAGAGTAATTAGGGTCTATTTCAAAAATAGTAACGCTTTACGTTACATATGTTAATATAAGTTATTATGTGAGATATATTACATTTTTACGAGATTCCGAATAATCAAACTTTTAAAATAGTAAAACGTAATTTTTAAAATACATTTTTTACATTAGTCAAAAACGAATTATCTAAACTATTAATTATAATAAGAATTACAGTGAGAATAATTGCGTTCAAACTATCACAATCGAACACAATTCAGAAACGTAGGCATAGTATTATACATAGGTTTTTTAATGTCTGATATTGTAATAAAATAATACGGTACACTATGACCAAATATATTATGATTTTTGTATGAGGTAGCTAATTATACCTATAGTCAATCGGTTTAAAACGCTAAATATTAAAAATGTAAAGTTGACTTTTGTTAGTACCTATTTAATTCGCGATCCAAATCTGAAATCCTTATAAGTACAGACTACTTATATGAAACTAATATATATGCTCGTACTTAACGTTTCTGTGTTCTAGTTGGCACTAGACTCGATCCGGCTATGTTTTTTACCAAAATGGATCTATCTTTTGCCAACAGTACTGGCTGACCTAGTAAAAATTCTAAAAACATGTTTGAATTAGTTTTGAAGTTAATTTGAAAACGACTTTTTCACTTTTTAGAAATTGATTACTTAAACCGTTCAAAGTTTGAATTATAAGCACTTTAAAATATAAGTAATATTGAACTAAAAAATTAATTCAAAAATGTAAGAAAGTCGTTTTCAAGTAAACTTTATGACGAATTCAAATATGTTTTCAGAATTTGTTTCTGATTAATAAGATAGTTTGTACAATTGGCAAAATATTGATACTTTAAGATAAAAAGAAATATGTATATATAATATATTATGTTTCATTTCTGTTATCATGGTGTTTTAATTCGTACCGAGAAGAATTAATTAATTAATTATTATTGACGATTCTTTATTGATGACAGACCGGTTCTAAAAGAGATTAGAACTCATATATTATATTGTATTATTACACTACACATCTGATGAAATTACGCGGGTTTAAAAATCACACGTTTAAATCACTAAAAAAAAAAAGAAAAAAATTTCGTCGTTGATTGTGCGTCGAGAGATGAGTGCAAAATTTTGGTCAACTATTCCAATGTGCCGGTACCTACAAGTTATAATAATAGGTACTATAATATAGGTAATGCCTCACATTTAGATTTCCACAGTAATTTCACAAAAAAACGTTTAGATGCGTGATAAACTGATAAATATTACGAACGCGTTTCCAAGCGAGTCATTGTCGTCGAGACGAACATCCAGCGATCGTGTATAAGTGCGTGTGTAATCGATATATATATATATATATTATATATAAATAGACGGATAAAGTGTGCGCGTGGGACGACCATAATTTATACATATTATATGATACATTATATACATATTATATTATAAAGGTACATAATATAATGTTATGGTATGTGCATCATATGCGATAGCTGCTACAATAGGTGTTGGTTGCATGTCAGATAAAATATGTTGTTTAAGCATCCGAAGATATTGTGTCAATCAGTTATTTATCTCTTTTATGTAGATTTTCATCCTAAATTTTTTATTTAATACCTATGCTATAAACATATACTTAATTAAAGTGTTTATTTAAAAATAGTTTCTAAATCTAAGTCTCAACCCGGTAATATGTATTTATCAAAAACAATGTATAATAATTTAAAATATACAGAACGTCACTGCGTTTGTTTTCGTAATACCCGACCATACATAGTATACATACTCTTCTACTCACCTTTCCATTCTTTATTTTAAAATTTAGTTGTATGAACACTTAATGAAAATTAACAATTTAACTTTTAAAATATGCACATAATGTTCGATATCTCTGCAGTTTGCAGATAAAGTATCGCGATAACAATAATTAAAAAAATATTTAATATTATCTTAAATAAAAACAAAAAAATACCTATAATTATAATAAATATGTTAAATACACAAATAAGTTATAAAAAATGTTTATTAGTAAAAATAATGACTGGCATGTATTGCACGATGAGACGTTCTGTGTACCTAATTAAAACAATATATCTCATATTGTACACGAACTTGAATTAAATATGTTTATAGAGTATTGAAAAATTATTTGAAAACGTTGTGTACCTACCCAATACTATAATATTATTAAAATATATATTTTTGTTTACCTTCGCATTTGGTGTCAGCTACCATAAAGCCGGGCGGACAATGACATCTGTACGATCCTGGAGTGTTGATGCAAAGTCCTTCACAACCTCCGTTATTTGTCAAGCATTCGTTAACATCTGTACGAAACATTAAGACAACAAAGGTTAGACAATATTATTACTACACACTCTGTAAACTACGCATCAGTGGAGCATAATGTTATTGTTTATTTACAAAATCTCATGAAATTAAATTAAATACACGTTTAATGAGTTACCTATATGAAACGAGTAAGGCGCAAAACAATGTCGGAACATCTGAACACGAAAAGCATGTGTAGTTTTATCAGAAATTGTGCATTAAAAACGTGTAATTTTAAATGTAGTTACAACATGATTTTGAAAACGTTTAATGAAGGCCTTGATCGTGTTTGGGTATATATAGTGGACCATGGTTAAACTGATATTAAATTATTGGTACGTAGTCTGGTAGTCACATGCATATTATGTTCTTGTAACATTTTGGTAAATATTAGTAATTATTTAGAACGTAGTTGTTTTCGTTTATTAAATATAAATTTAAATTTATATCATGAATCATTTTTTTTATTATCTAGTTAATAGTTGTTATTTATAAATGTATTGTAATATAACTAGATTGTACATAATATTATATTGTTACCAAATATCCCAACTATGAAATCATTCAAATTGTTAGATCGGTATTTCGTTTTAAAAATTCTTGCAATACGGACATGTCGTTTCAAAAATAAGTTATAACTAAATATATACATTTTTTTTATAATATACTTTTGTACTTTGGTTTGGTTTACGAATAAAAATTAATACGGACAATATTTTATTTTAGCATAACGATTTTTAATTATTGGTAGCATGTACTGAATATTTTAAAGAAAATATTATGTACGTTTAAAGGCCAAATTTAACTGTTTATCATGAAATACGTGGTAGCACAATTATAATTGTCATACTTCAAATTTAGCAATCTACCACGTATATTATAAAATATCTTATTGTTATTGCATAGGTAGGCACATTATTTTAGTATGATTGGCGTGATTCCGTTTCGTTTATCGGTGGTATTAAATATTAATTTATATTGTAATAACTTGGATATTAATGATATTATTGCTGATTATATAGTTTGAAATGTTAACTATATGTTTGGTATTCATAAATGGGTTAACAATTATTAGAACATTCGTCGAATGTTTCTTTTTTAAACAATATAGCTACAGGTTATTGGATGCTATACTAACAATATTATTTCGTTTTCATTTATTTTAAATGTACATGAAAATATTTGTAGCTGTTACGTCTTATCCGTAAATGAAATGAAAAATAAATTCAATAATTCTTGAATATTTTAATCGTACAAAGCAACATAAAAAAATAGTTTTTGTTAAACAAAAATTAGTTAATGTGTTAAAAAATAATTTAAATACTTATTTATTGAATTTATAATGTATTAGAACTATTAAGTGAATTGAAAATTAACTGTAATTCGTTATACTTAATGCTGTATTCTGATTACGTATTGTTGTATGTCATAAAATATACTAAACGAATGCAAACGTACCATAAGTATAATTTCTGTATGTATATTTTACCAAGGTTGGAACTAAAGAAGAATTTCTTAAAATGATATCAATCGGTGACGCTTTGTATAGTATTTCGGGTATCGATTCTTTTTTTATGATTTCGTTGTCTTCGGTATTCATCGAAAATTGATCATTGCTTTTGGCTGTGGTATTTAGTTTTTTACTAGGTTTTGACTTCTTTTTTTTTTCATTTTTTCTATTCTTTTTTTTCTGTTTTTTTTCCTTTCGAATTTTCTTTTCTGGTTTTTTTGGCTGTTCTGATTTTAATCCCCTACCATTCAGCCAATCGTCATAATTTTTCCACGGCCACCAAACATTGTTTTCAACTCTTTCAGTTTCTAAATTTGTATCAATTCCTTTCGACTGAACTTTTATTTCTTCTTTCGATAAAACTCTTGGACTATTCCAACTACGAATATAAAATATATTTATTATATTCACATATCATGTGAAATTTGATCAAATGAATAATATAGAAAATGTATAACTAAAATAAATGTCATTGCATTCTTTCTTTATATTTATCTATCGATTGCATTTTATTATTTTTTAGTAATAATTAATAAAGATATTAAAAAATTATTCATGTATTAAAACAAAATTATATTAAATAATTTACTCGAATAGTGTTCTTGACCGGTCTGCAATTTTTTCTTCATATTTCGAGTAATTCTGTAAGTTATAGTCCAGACCATACTGTTGACCACTGAGTTGTCTTGTTTGAAAATATGTAGTATCCTTGATAACCGATGATACTAAAATAACAAAACGGACGTTAAGTATATTACGAGGATCGTTTTAAATTATTATGCGCGTGGTCTCTTTGAGGATAATGCAACGACTAATCATAGCAATAAGACAGCTGTAATATTATTATTCCGTTTGAAGAATGACGTGAACATTATTTTTCTTTTATTTAAATAAAATAAAAAAATAAGCTACAAAAAAAACGTGGCTCTATTGTCAGGACACAGTAGTAATGCTCATTTGTCATCAATCCTTTTGTTTAGTGGCTCTCGAGATTCAACGCCCATCGACTTTCGAGGCAGAAAAAAAATAACACCTGGGTACCTATTTATTTAAAAATAAATAAATCTAATATACTACTGAAACAATAGAGAAAATGCTAATCATATTTGTACCTACATAATTGAGGAATAAAAATGTCGGTGTGAGATGATAAAAAAAATATAAATATGAAATACCGAATGTCCCACACTAATGTGAGAACTTCAAAAACAAGATTTTTAATAAAATTTTGTAATCCTACGCCAAGAACGGGATACATCGGAAACTGAAATTGGAGGTAGAGGGAAAAACTTTAGAAGCGTTTGTCGGATTATGGTAATCGGCGTCGTCAATTTGTTCGGTTTTAGCGCCTGCACAGTCATAAAATTATCTAATTTATTAACCGGTTTACATATTTAGGACATTATATCCAAATAGATCCCAGTAATGTCTTTTCCGTCTTTGTCGCTTGTTCATTGATATTGGTATTAAATATGTATATACATACACACACGTTGATACAAACACTTATATTCACGTGAATATTGCATATATATGTGTTTATTAAGAACTATAAGAATGTAATTGATTTATAAAATATCCATAACAATTCAATATTTTGTAACTATTCGGTTAACTTATTATTAGTTGAAACATATGTTTAGTCTCTTCTTATACTGCATGAATTACAATAATAATAGAATTACAATATATTTATAATAACTAATAAATAAATATTTTTAAACCACTTGAATAACTTCTGGTTGAGTGTTCATTTATAAAGTTACTTAATATTTTACAAATATTAAAATAATTATAAAATAAAATGATATTATTATAGGTAGTGCTTTAGAAATAAAATTGATATCATTACTTATGAATTTATAGTTAATAATCGTGAGTTATATTATTATCTGCTATTTATATACACGATAATGAACAACTTTAAAAAAAAAACAATTATTTCGTTATAATTTTATGGATATATCGGCTTATATCTATGTTAATAAATATCATCTGACATCTGTAAAAAGAATAAAATGGGTAAGTAGTTTATCAATTTTAAAAATGTTTTTTTTTTATTTAATTTCACTCAACAAAATTGTTATTTATTTTTAAATGAAATCTTAATTTTTTAGTTTTTTACACACACACACACACACACACACACACACACACACACACACACACACACACACACACACACACACACACACACACATACGATTTTTCCATACAAATTGGTAAATGTTGTGTATTTTAGAACTTTCGACTTTTTTGTTTCCATATTTACCTTAAATAATGATTATATTTATAGTTTTTTATTAATGTCTTATGCGAAAATATATTTAAATTAGTGATGGGAATGAAATCCAAATTCTTCAAAAATACGCCAAATCCGGATTTCGGATTTCGGATTTCGGATTTTGAAATCTGAAACTTGGATTTTCGAATTTTAAAATTCAAGGTTTGGGTTTATTATTGTAAATTTCTATATTTTAATCATAAAACTTTCATTACACCATTTTATGATCATTCTTTTAATTCTCGGACAAAATGATGATGATTTAAATTAGTATCTCAATATTTAGGAAATATTTCAAGTCTTATATGCTCATGTAATTCTGATACTAATAAATTGTGATACTAATTTAATTTAATGCTTATAATATAACTTATAAATTTAGTTAAAAGCCTTGAACTTATATCTTACAGTTTTGATATATTTTTTATTTTGTTAGTTGCTTTAAATAAAGTTCTAGTTACAATTAGTGTTTAAGTACTAAAGTTTATATAAATAGTACTCACAGTTCAATTTTAGTTGGTGTTGTATAAATTTTTAATCTTATTATATCATTGAAATATTGAATAAAATAAAGTGCTATATACTGTAAGGTAATTAATTGGGAAGTCAGTATAAATCACGATGTAGAGTCAATGTTTAACTGTAATATTTTTTTTTTTTTTTGTTAAATATGGCATATACATTTTGGTAAAAAGAATATAATTAGTCGGATACTCATATTATATTATATTAAAAGAATGGCACCTAAAATATTCACACTACATTCTGAACAATAGTTAATGGATTTGCCAAATTAATTAGTACACTTAAGACATTTATTTACAGATACTATATAATTACTATGATTGCTATATATAAAGTATGAAATTTGAAAAATTAATGGAATCATAATTTTTTTTTCGAACTTTTTAATAACTTATAAATTATGGTGGTTATACATATTTGATATAGACGTGTAACATAAATACAGTAGACTAATAATAATAGATTTAATTTTGATTCTGCAATTAAATTTATTTTATATATTACGTGTAGATATATCGTATAAGTAGGCACCTTTAGGTAAATTTACTTAAAATAATTTTAAAATATTCTAACCATTTGTAAAGTTAGAATACCCATTTAATGAATATTTCAAAGGAGTATGGCTTATTAAATTTTTGAATACTAATTATGATCAAATGTCTCTGGCATAATAATAATCATAATATTATATAAATGGTGGATACTATAATAATTGTCTATTTACACTATAAACTTATATACATATCTAGATATAATGATATTTCTTCAATAAAATTATTTTAAATACCTACTAAATGTTTCAATATCTACGACTCATTGTAGTTTTATAAACACAACAATCAATTATTCAATGAGTGAATATTTTAATACTGTTGCGTGATACTATTTATTCAATTATAAACTATTTCATAAATCGTTTATGATACTAGTACAAGAACACTTGTCTAACTGAAATAAAATAGTCTATTACTATTTTTACGATACAATAATTATATTTATTAGGACTATTCATGAGAATAATAAAATAATAAAATATACATCTATCTCGTCATTAAAAACATTATAGTATAGATATTCAATCAATAAAATATTAGTTAATCACTAAGCTTCTATAATAAAACGAAAAGATTATTTTACTGTCTACATTTTTCATTTGTGCAGGTTACATAGGTATTATTTATTAGTGTGAATTGACTATTACATTGTTAATACAGTTTTATTTTGTTTTAATTATTGCTTACCGTGAATATTTGAAGTAACTGTATAAATAATAAATATTTGGATAATATTATATTTGTCATGTATAAAACACATATTGTTTTGGATGATGAATTATATTTTATTTTGACATATGAACGGATCTTCTAAAATTCTTAAAAAACTTTCTGTGACCAAGGGTGGAGGTATACTGATGCAATTGGAAGGAGTGCCATATGAGAGTCTCATCCGAATCATTCATTTAGTAATAATATAATGTCCCCTCTAAGATGCACCTCATTCCACGTTTGAATTTTACGACTATTTTAAATTTATATTTGTTTGTTTTTGATTTTTGTTTTATTATTTTTGATACGGCATTCAATCTTCATGTGTATTGTTTTCAATTTGAATACTTTTATAGTGTAGGTATTAGATACCTACATAATATAAAATTTAATATTATTTTTATTGTTGAAACGTTAAAGACAAAACGTTTCCATTTATCTACAGATCAACTTAAATTTGTATTTTAATGAAGTACAAAATATTTCTTTATTGAATTTAAGTGTTATAGGAAGCATATATCAAATAATATACACAGGATAAAGTCTGTGTATGATAGTATGATATAAGAAAAAATATTTTAGTTGAAAACTTATATTTTTTTTATTTACATAAGTACACATAATAATTTAATCTATTTATATATATATATATATTTACTATATGGTTGAAGATTAATAATAAATAATAACATTATTAACTAATAAGTAATTGTCATTTATTATTGCATAACTGTAAAGTAAATTATAAACAAATTTTATAAAAATGACCTATATGTTATAATTCATAACAAAAATAAATCATAATTCATCGACTTATAGATTAATGAAAATTATAAGGCATTAAATAATTACTGAATGAAATCAACGAATGACTAACAAGGTGTAGATAATATAGACTAAAAATATTAATGTATTATCAATAATCAAATAAATTAAAATTTCTGTAGACAATTAATCAATGTTATGTATACAAAGAATTTTGTGTAAATGACAATAGGTATAAGCTGTGTATCTGTATAGGTAATTACATAATTGTTATAATAACATGTTTATTGAATATAATTTTAATTATTGAGTTGAGCCATTTTTAATAGTAAGTCTTAATTGCATATTTTTAATAATGTATGGATATCAATATACTATTAAAATATAGGAATATAATATAAATATATACGATATAAATTTCTTATAGTTTATAAAAATCTTGTATAGTAGAATTGTTAAAAATAATAAAATAATTTAAAAATACTGCATACAATATTATAATTAATTATATTTAATCAGGATGTTCAATAATTTTTTACAAATTGTCGAAACTAATCTTTATTATAAATTATTAGTATGAAATAATAATTTTTAAATCGATTATTGCAATAATAAAAATTATTTTTAACACAGTTAGTGTCAGTTACAGCTATACAGTAGTTTTTATTTTTATGTAACAGGTCGTTAAACCTGCTGTATAATCCATCATTAATTTTAAAATATCGGGTATTACTGGTCATGAAGCAATACTTTTAATGACATTAAATGAAACTAAAGATGTAACTTAATCGTTACGGCTGTTGGGTAATGAGCACAGACAAATTTAATACAAAAATATAATTTAAAAGAAGAAATATAATATCATTTTTTAAGAAATTATGATATCAACTCGGTCACAAATTTAAGATCCAAAAAATATGATAGTAGTAGGTATTTTGACAGAGAAATACATATAATATATTATTATAAAGCCATTAACTTTTAACATTTAAATATTATAAAAAAATCTATATAAACTTAAATAGTTCTAAATGAAATAATAACATGTTGCAAAAATCAATCCAGTTAATATTATTGAAGAACAAAATAAATATAATAATAACAATTACAAACATATTATAACTTTAAAATTAATTTATATTTTATATCAATATATTCCTTTAGTGTCAAAAAAAAAAAAAAAAAAACCAAATAATTCAATAGGTACAGCTGTATTTTTAAAGCCTAAAAATTTGATTATATGAATTTAATTTTTTATAGTGATTTCAGACATTAAAACATTAAAGTTTAATAACACGTGATTTAGTATAGACAAATACTATTTCACCCTAACCGATTTATGCAAAGGTAATTTATTATTTTTCAAAAATAAGTTTAGATATTATAAGTAAATATTTATATTTTGTCCTAAAAAATACAACAAAATTTAACCAGAATTAGTTTATTCAAATTCAGTACTATAATAAGCTAAAAATTACACAAATTATTAGAAAACAACTGACCATTAAAACTACAAGACTGAGTATAAAAATAAAAGGCCGAAATTCAGTCTTTATCCTTATAAAGACTGAATTTCGGCCTTTTAGTATAATTTATACTATATATTATATATAATTTATAAGTCCTTACTTATAAATTGTTTTTAATGCGAAATATGAAATAAAAAAGATTATAGAGTTTGATTACCTCTTTTCTTTCCATGTCCTGTTATGACTAATAAAGTGATATATTTTGTTTTCTAAAAGAATTCTTTCCTTATTTTTCTTATTCCTTGTGTCTTGGGACCTAGATTGGAGTGAGGTATATGCTTTTAAATGTCATGTTTTTGAAGATCATATTTTTGAATAACGAGAGATAGAAAAGTTATTTGTTCGAATAGATATGCATTCGAAAAGTTGTATATATGAAATAATATATTAAATATAATTATTTTATTTTTAAACATAAATTTTTACAACGTGCCCGATCGTTTATAAAAAGTAGTAAAGATAATAATTAGTAGATAGTATGATAGTGCTTATTAGTAAAAAATATTATACCTACAGTGGTGTTGTCTAGTATATACAACAATACGTGATCGTAGTCTGAAGTTTGAATAATGTGTCTTCACAAAATCCTCCATTATTTTCACCAGGTATTTGGCCAGTTTCTAATCGTGTAAAGTTAGAACTTCCAAGAACAACTAATATAGCAGTATCGTGGCATAGAAAGTTAAATCGACTTATATCTTCTCATCCAGGTAAAAATCATATTACAAATTTTATTAACCAATTATATTTTATTTAGAGTTTCACAAATTTTTTACGATAGTGCAAAAAATTTAAGCTGAATCAGAATCACAGAAATTTTAAATGTTAATATTTGGACATCAAATAAAGAAGAAGAAATATAGCGTGGAACGTAATTTCAGATTGCAATCAATTCAACAACGAATAAATAACAATTCTAATTATTGTAAATTGGAGTTTTTAAAAGCGATTGCATTTAATTTAAATTTTTAATTAATGATTTCTAACTGTGTATATTTTTGAAAACATTAGATCGCTTTTGAAATAAAATAAATAATTTTTGTGTATACAATTTTTCGAACATAATTTTTCTAACACTCGTCATTCGAAAATATGACCTTCAAAAACATGGCATTCAGAGACATATCCTGATCCTCCTGGATTACATATATGCTACTACCGTGTTCCTGTTTTACGCAAACAAGTAGTGGAAACTTTAAGGTTCCCATGACTGGTGAACTTGCCAAGTATATTGGCTGTTTCTTTGACTTGTTGCACATTTACCGACAATTTTCAAAAAATGCACCTGTAACACCTAACAAATAATTGTACAATTTCACTTTGAACCATTTCCAGCAAGTATAGGCACACTAGTGACAAATATTTTGCTACCATTCGTAGGAATCCCGCAAAAGCACAATACAAAAATAATTATCTACATTTTTACAACATAATTATTTATTTTTATAGATTCTTTAGTGACAGTTTTTTTTTGAATACTAGTAAACGAATATTGAACATTTTAATGCAAATTAATACACGAATACATGATGGCTGGATTAATTTATAATTGTATTGGAAACAGTAATTTTCAGAAATTAAATCATAGTATACTAAAGTAAAATACAGCGTTGTTGCATCAAATAATAATTGCATAATCTAATACGATAACTGATACAATTAACAATTAACAATAAAAATGAAGTTATTATTTTAAAATAATGAATAGGATAATTAAGTATATAAGTCTCATTAATCGTAATGATTGTTAGTTTAAAAATTACATTCAAATGACGTTGAAATGTTATGATGTTCAAAATAAGTCTATTGTACCAATTTTACCGATTTATGTATTATAATGATACATACACGTATATAGTAAAATTTTGATAAACTAGTTTTTGTTTCGTTTCACTAATCATCAAGGTTTTAAGTTTAGATGACGATGACCTACTGGCTACTGTATTTATAATTGAAAATGTTTAAAGCATTAAACAAATTACTGGCATAATACTACATTTAATATTTATTATCATTATTCATTAGACATATTATGTATTTGATATATTTTTTTGTAGATATTTGTATAAAGCATAAGATATTTGAATTATTTGTTGGCCGATTGGTATTATTGATTATATTACATATAGGGTACTTTCCTTCACATAAAACATAAAACATATTTATGCTGTGGATGTGTTTACAAGTATAGGTATATACTAGATAACACAATTGTCGCGCAGTGAAATATTTTAGTTGTCTAGTAAGTAAGATAACTGAGCGATATCATTTTTTTTTAATATATATATATATATATATATATATATATATATTAGCATGCCTAAAGTTACCTTAATCTTAAATTATAGAATGATTAGAAGTAATGCGAGTTTCTCGAAATAATTAGGTACAGAAATTATTATTCAACTATTATAATTTATTTAAAATATACCCGATCGTGGGTACTTTCAAAGTATATTATTATATATTATACATACAATTAAATTTTGTAATTTAATGTTTTTGGAAATAAATAATTTTATTAGCAATAATATTATAAAATATAATTAAAAATTGGGCTGACAGTTCATCTCTGCTTAGAATTGCTTTTGTATATAATGATTTTATATCATTGAATTCAAATTTAACACATCTATATCAGCAATGACCCACACGAAACTTAGTGTCCAGCAGAGTAGTACCCCACTTGCCTAACTTTTTTTTTTTTAATGCTACTAAATTGGTAGTCTTTAATAAAATGTTTATTCCTATTTATCAAAATTGTAGGTGGGTATGTAAAGTTTCTACTTAAGTTACAAAATAGTACTATATACATTTAAGATATAACACTACAAATACTAAAATTGACTATAAAATTGTAAATGTTGAGTTTTTTACATATTTTATAATGTGAAAGTTCCCCTGTATTTATATTGTTAAAAAAAAAAAATAATAATAATAATATTTTGTTACATGCATCAAGTGTCATTAAGATTTTCAAAACATTTGATTTATTCATAATTATTTTTAAATTTCTCTCAAGATAAAAAATTAGAATTTGATTTAAATATTTTTCGCCGTAAGATCCTTAACTTAATTTTGTATAACTGTTTAATTGTTTTTTTTTAGTTGTATTATTAGGTAGATATTTCTAATCAATTTGCAACAACAATTAAAGATTGTTTTATCGACCAGTTATTATATTTTACATTATTTATGCTTATGTAAATTATGCAATTTATTTATTTATTGCAACAGTAGTTACTGTAGTAATTAGTGGATTTATAAAACAATAATTTTGATAAAAAAAATATGAACAATTTTGTATGAAATTTTTTTAATATTGAACAACCAACAATCTAAAAATGGTCTTCTATTTTCTCAAGTGTACATAAACATTTATTTTAATAAATTCATAATATTTTCTCGTTATTTGTTTAATTTATGAGTTATGATTTTATGAAGGATTTTTGCAATTTAAAAATGCGTTTTACTTAATTTAACATACCATTATAATACGTTCTTGTTTCATGCAAAACCAAATATAATTGATTCGAAATCAAAACATGTATTTATACATTTTAATTATAAATGTAATTTATATTATAATATATTAATTTACATATACTTCTTCGTGATATAAGAAACAAGTCTGGAATTACAAGTCTGGAATTATGATGATGACTGCTCTTAAATTTTTGGATGGTTTATTATTATATTTTATAAGTTGACTACCATTTTGTATAGATACTAACTGCGGGAAATACCTACCTTGAAATTCTACCAATTAAGCATACGAGTTACATAACAAATACCTAATTGACTGTGAAAGTAGTTCTTAATTTTTTGCAACCACATAAACAACAAATGTTAATATAAAAAATATGCGTACATTTTTCATGTTTTTGTTTTGAATAAACTTAAGAAATTAACATAATATAGTGCTTGTAAGACATAGGATATTATTATAATTACCCATTGGCATGTATATATTTTTATTTAAATAATAACTATGTGTATCAAATAAACATCAATCTTGGAATCACGCTATTCTCGGAATGAGAACAAAATTATGAACACGTCAATCAATGATTACTATAAGAATATAAATAAATAAAAATATTGCATCACACTGTGTTGGGAGTGGGGAAAATTGACTTTTAGAAAACGGGTTTAAAGCTTGAATGTTTATATATTAGTTTAATCATATTATTACAAAGCATTATCTGTCTGTCGTTTGACTGGATAGGTTTCAGACGTTAGTGTTTAAAAGTTTATTCTAAAATTTTTATATTTGTTCAAAATGAACGGGAACGCTACAGTAATAGAAAATAACTTAGGGGTAAGTTATCGATTTAAACAAAATTATAAGATAAAATTATTATTTCATATTTCAAATGAAATTATTGTTTCTTTTATTAGAATATTCATTGTCTTTTAAAAACATTATTATATGGTTATGACATTTTATTTGCTATTACTGTTTCTTTGTTCGTTTATAGTAAAACTATTTACTCTACGTTAGTAGTTTATAATAATTCAATTACAATTCATGTACAATTGTTATTTAATATTTTTTTTTTATGTATTGATTATTCTTTTTGGCTTATACTGTCTTAAAGGTTATAGGTTATAATTAATATTATAATAATTCTTTTTTAATACTTACTGTTTGCTAACTTTTTATGTTGTAAGAACTATATAATATGTAATATAATTTAGACTCTTTAACGTTTTACAACGATTTTGACAATGACGTTTTTAAATAATTTGTTACAATTTTGGATTCAGTAAGAAATATCGATTTTGTGTCAAAATGTACGTGTTTAATATTTATATTTAACTTTTACATTATTTTATTCATCTTGCTAGATTCAATAAATAAGCAATTTATATTATGTAATATTACTCTGGATAATTGCATAATTTGTTTCGAATGATACACACAAACATATTATTTTATCTTGTAGTAAGAGTGCGGAAAAAGTGTCCCAATGCATTAATTATCAATATATATTAAATACTAATGTATTTATAATCAATGGTTAAAGTTATCTTCTTAACAAGAAATTAAACATTATTTAACTTTATTTGTTTCCAAAATATATCGTGTTTTATGAGTATAAGTAGTACGGGATATAAATACTGTGATTTTGTTTTTAAAATGAAATTTATTAACATCGATTTAAATAAATATGTACTAAATATAAATCTAATTTATAATAATATAATAATATAACTAAAAAAAAAAGTTTAACATTATTTTAGGCACTTAAGACACGCAAAGGATCATACATAGCTCCTCTCGATGAAGAATCCATTACGCTGATATTTTCACCGGGAAATGATAGCGTCGGAACACTGGCCAAGGCGTTAAAACTTTTCAAGGTAAACGCATTTCAGCTAGTTTAAGCTATTTCAAATTGCATTTGTTTACTAGATCAATTAAGTAAGATTTTTGAGTATTAATAAACAATAACACTGTTAATGGATCGAAAGTGTATGTACACTATACCACTTGAAACTTGTTTGTTCAAAATATATTTTATAGTATCTACGTCTTAACGTATACGATGGCTTGTAAAATAATAAAATATTATACGTTAATCGTTACATAACTAATAGTGATTAAACAAGGACTAAGAAGTATGAATAAAATCAAATGTGTAATTTTCTATTTATGTATTTCAAATCTTTGTAAATCATTGATACGCAAATAAAACTAACCTCTTATATTTTAGATTGTAGTTATTCAATAATAACAATAATAATAATAATAATAATAAAAGCTGACAGTAGTTTCTATTTTTATGCTCCATACAGGAATATAACGTAAACCTGTTGCATATTGAATCTCGTTCGTCGGATAGAATCCCGGACCAGTATGAGTTTTTTGTCGAATGCGCTCCTGGTGGTAACGTCCCCAAAGTGGTGGAAATATTGAAGGATACGATGACGTACTGTTCGGTAGTATCCCGAAACAAGCTCAACGACAGCAAAGTGAAAGACAGTAAGTGATTTTGGGATAGCTGCGTGGAAGAGCGGACGGAGGGAAAGGGACTCACGTGAGACGGAAATTTTGGTTCTTTTAACCGCGACGTTTGTCTTGTAGAATACGTACCGTGGTTCCCGTTACGGATCAGGGACCTGGACAAATACGCCAATCAGATCTTATCGCACGGAGCTGAACTGAACGCTGACCATCCTGGGTTCACAGATCCTGTGTACAGGATGAGGAGGAAGTATTTGGCCGATACTGCGTTGAATTATAGACAGTATGTGGTCGACGGCGCAATATTTATATAGTTTACTAATCGGAAAACAAAAATTAAATAACTATAATTATGAAATTACAATAGTTTCATGAATTGTTAGAGGATATTACATAGTGTATAGTAATATATACAAGTATATTATATACTTAAAAAATAAAACGTTTAATTTACAGTGGAGATCCATTGCCTTTTATCGAGTACACCGAAGAAGAAGTGAAGACGTGGGGTACCGTGTTCAGGGAATTAACTAAATTGTATCCGACGCATGCGTGCAATGAATATAATCACTTGTTTCCCCTGTTCGTTGAAAACTGTGGTTATAGAGAGGACTGCATACCGCAGTTCGAGGACATCTCAAATTTTCTTAAGGGTAATAATAATTATAATTATTGCTAGTCTCGTATTATTGTTATTATTATGCAATGGAGTATTTTGAAAATTAAAACTTTGAATTCTATTATAAACAGGGCTTACATTTGAAAAGAAATATTTTGTTTTACGTTTATCGTTTTTTAGAATTTAAACGTTATACGACTTTTGCGTTTATCGTTATTTAGAATTAAAACGTTATACAAATTTTAGATTGATCGTTTATCGTTAAAAATAATATCTAATGCGGAGAATGGCCCAAATGTGGAATATAATAAATTCTTGGATTGATTGCTATAAGATCAAAATAAATCGTGTGGA
Source organism: Pentalonia nigronervosa (assembly GCA_014851325.1). Classification (NCBI taxonomy): domain Eukaryota; kingdom Metazoa; phylum Arthropoda; class Insecta; order Hemiptera; family Aphididae; genus Pentalonia; species Pentalonia nigronervosa. The sequence goes on along the minus strand of JACXSJ010001762.1, from coordinate 19,134 downwards.
ATAAATATTTATACGAAACCAATATTACCTATAACTTTTAAGTAAATGGATTTTAAAATTATTACGTTTCCTGTTGTGTTTTATTTAATGATATATTATTATATATTTTATTAATCGTTATGTTTTGTGGCATTTAATTGTTTTTGTTTACCGTTTTCCGTTTTAATTATGTTTAAAAATTTAAATCTTTTTTTTTTTTTGTCATACATAACGTTATTATAACGTTCGTAAGCCCTGAATTTATACGTTTATAATACTGTACATAATATCTTTTATGTTTGCGTAAAAAAAAAAAAACTGATCGATGAAAATTAATTTTTTATAATTTATTGCAGACAGTACCGGATTTACTTTGAGGCCGGTTGGCGGGCTTCTTTCGTCCAGGGACTTTTTAGCTGGACTAGCTTTCAGAGTATTCCATTCCACTCAGTACATCAGACATCACAGTCGACCACTATACACGCCTGAACCGGATATTTGTCATGAATTGTTGGGCCATGTACCGTTGTTCGCAAATCCAGCTTTTGCACAATTCTCTCAAGAAATTGGACTAGCGTCGCTTGGCGCTCCAGACGATTACGTTAAAAAATTGGCCACGGTAAGTGCACATGCATATTGTATATACTATATATATATATCACACAGCATATGCACTTGACCATAAAAACTATGTTTTGTTGCGCTGAAATACTTACGTAGGTTTATTTAATAACTTCAGTCCCACAATTGTTTTTTTTTAACTCTATGATGCAAGTCCGAGATTGACCATACGATCCAATTCAGATTTCACTCTATTCATTAATAAAATCTAAGAATATTTATAGCTATTAAAACGTAAACATATATTTTGCAAACGGCATTTAGCATATTATATATACACGCATATAAGAAAACCATAAATATTTTCTTTATGGTCACAATCGACGTAGATTTACCTACGAAAAATAAAGATCACGACACACTCAAATGTGTCATAATATTATATACCTACAAACCACAATAATCAATTATTTATTATTAAAATTCAATCATTCTCACACGAATAAAATCTGTTTTGGTAAATAATTTCATTATAATAGGCTGAAAAAATAACAAAAATTATTATTTCCCATCGAATCGGCATGACACGTTTAAACGCTCAATCTACTATGCGTTAAAAGTATGTATCTACTTACGGTGTATGTATGCATACTTATATACATAATATTATTATTGTGACCGAAGCATAATAATAATATTATAATGTAAGTACCGGATAATAATAACATATACCTACTTAACATATACAGTCATACAGATAGTGCGTAACAATCAAATCGCACACAGTATATATATAGTTTTCATGTGTAATATATATATTATAAGAATTCGATATCGTAATATCGTAATGGCGGCGTATCGGTTATGATATTAATTTTCTTTTATGACGTATGAAAATATACCTGCGTGTGCGCGTTACACGGTCGTTCAAGCATTGTTGTACACTGTCACAAACAAACACATATTATTCAGAGTGATTCACCAAACATGCATACCCCACCCCCCATTTATTCGTTTGTCTATTAATCCTTTAATTCATTATAATTTATTTAAATTAATTCTGATTTTTAGAATTTTTAAATATATTTATATCTTAAAAAACTTAAATTTGTCCTATCCGGATGGGGGGGGGGGGGGATAAAAAATTAATTTTTTCAAACACCTTTTTTCCTGTAAGTTATTAATCAGGCGACCTTTTTGAAATTTTTGATGTATCTAAATGGAAATTCGAACATGATACCTAATTTGTTTGGGAGACACGGGAGCTATGGTTACTTGAAAACTTGAGTTATTAATAGTAATAGTCTATGAATATTTTAAAATTTGTAAAAACTGTCTGAGCGGTATAAATATTAAATTCAAAACTAAATCTATTTTTTATTATTTGTAAAACCATTTAAAGACAATAATTATCATTAGTAAATATATTTAAATAACTTATAAGATATATATTGGTTTTCATTTGAAAAAATAAGTTTATATCGCTATAGCCTGTAGGACATTTCTTAAATGGTATAAAAAATCTAAACAATCGGTAATACGGTCTATAAGTTATAAGTATAACTTATTACCTACCTAATTTAAAATCCCAAAAAACAGAATTTGAACAAATTAATTATAAAAACGACGGCGGTGAATAGCAAGCGGTGTGCTTGCTTAATAACCTCGTATATTACTAAAATAATGTATTGTTATTTATTATATATCATGTGCAATGCGTTACAGTGTTATTGGTTCACCGTCGAGTTCGGTTTGTGCCATCAGAACGGCGAGCTGAAAGCGTACGGCGCCGGACTCCTGTCGTCGATCGGTGAACTCCAATACTCGCTGTCGGGCAAACCGGAGCTGAAGCCGTTCGACCCCGAGGTGACCGGTAATCAGGAGTATCCGATCACCGAGTATCAGCCCACGTATTTCGTGGCCGAGAGCTTCGACGACGTTAAGGACAAACTTATGTGAGTAACAACACGTTTATATTAATAATATTTATGACTCTAGACCACCCGCACCAACACTACTCCACTCTGACCACTAGTCAAACGGCAAACGGCGTTTTCGCTTGCTACTCAGTGTTTAATAATATGTGTGTTTGTTTTTGTTTTCAAACAGAAAATTTGCAAAGACGATACCGAAACAATTCGGAATCCGGTATAACCCGTACACGCAGAGCGTGCAGGTGCTCGACTCGAAACTACAGCTCCAAGAGCTGGCCAACAACATTAGCAACGAGCTTCAGATATTGCGCTACACGCTCAACAAGATGGATTGAACACTAAACTGCATCTCCACTACCCGTGTTTATATAATAATAGTGTAATGTCCAATTATTAATATTATTATTATTATTATTATTATTTTTATTATGTCGACGTCACTGTTATTGTTGTTGTGTCGTATCTACCGTAATTACATTGTTGGATCGTTACTATCATTATTATTGTACGTTGTCGTTTATACAATAAACAGCAATAGGTATCCGTCGGAAAAGCAGCATTTCCACAGCTCCGATAGCGATATACCGCGTTACGCAATCGCCTAACGCGAGTTACAACAGTTAATTGGGTCCAATTTCCACCTGTTATGATATTGCACAACTCAAAACCACCCTTGACTAATTTTGTTTAATGAAACCGAACGAGCGCAATGTTTTCACGACAAAAAACATTCCTTCACGCTACGAAAACCTAGTTTTAGCGAAATACACACACACATACGCGCGCGCGCACACAACACACACACACACACACACACACACGCGCGCACACACACACACACACACACACACACACACATTACACATATTATACACAATGTTTGTTCGTTACTGTGTTTAATTTAGTTTTTGTATCAATATGATGGAATAACAATTTATCGAGACGGTGCGTATAATAACGTGTTATTTTTATTTACATTACAAAATATTGTATAACATATAATATTATTATCCTTTTGTGATGCAAACATGTACATTTTATTATTATTACTACCTATATGATAAGATAAATATTAACAACACATAATATAATATATTATATTTAATGTATATCGATAACAAAAAAAAAAAAAAAAGTATACATAATTAATAAAATTATATTTTTAAGTAAAAAAAAAAATAATAATAACATTCTTATGGTATATAGTTATAATAGTATTATTTTAACAATGAATATATCGTGGCAAACGTAGACGAATAACAAGTTTGATCGCGTCAAGTTAATTATTGATCGCGTTCACTCACTTCACTCGGTCGTGCCAGCTGTGCCACCGTAATCAGCGATCTCCACTTTGCTGAACATGTCTTCCAACGGCACGCCCTCGAGTTTCGAGACCGCCGACGGTGACGTTTCCTGCACGGCAACTACGGGTGCCTTATAGTACTTGCTCAGTCCCTCCGCGGGCACCACGCCGTCGTTCCTCTTTACCAGGTACCCTATGTGGCCACCGTGACCACCTCCACCTCCGCCGCCTCCACCGCCTCCGTGACCGTCGACGCCGTGGTGATGTGAGTGCGCGTGATGACCCGAGTGCTTGTGGCCGTGTGAAGCCTGAGCGTGGTGGGCGTGCGTGTGCTGGGACTTGCCGTGGTGCTCGTGTCCGTGCCCGAAGCTACCGTGGTGCCCGTGCGAGTGTTCGGCTTGTCCGTGGTGCTTGTGGTTGTGGTCCGCGTGTCCGCCGTGCGCGTGCGAGTGCTTGGCGTGTCCGAGGTGCTTGTGCGTGTGGCCGGCGGAGCCTTGGTGCTTGTGACCGTGCTGAGCGTGTAGCGTGTGCTTGTGCCCGTGTTCAGCGTGCGCCACGTGGTTGTGCGCGTGTTCCGCCTGTCCGTGATGGTTGTGCGCGTGATCCGCCTGTCCGTGGTGCTTGTGCGAGTGTTCAGCGGCGCCAATGTGCTTGTGCGAGTGAGCACCAGAACCTACGTGCTTATGACCATGCTCGGCCTTGCCATAATGTGAATGCTTATGCTCGGCCGCGCCATGATGCTTGTGGTCGTGGCCTGCGTGGCCCGTGTGCTTGTGGTCGTGGTGCGCGTGCCCGGAGTGTTTGTGGTCGTGCTCAGCATGGCCCACGTGCTTGTGGATGTGTTCCACTTTGCCCTCGTGTACGTGCCTGTGTATCACTTCACCCTTGTGAATGTGCTCACCGCCTCCGTGGCCACCACCGCCGCCACCGCCTCCGCCTCCACCGTGTCCGTGGCCACTGTGGGTGTTATGGCCTCCTGAATGGTGATACGATGCCAGATCTCCGCCCGTCGAGAAATCCCCATAACTATTAAAACCCAACGTCCAATCTCATTATTAAACACGTTACCTGTTGTCGATTCTTTACGCGGCACTGATTATCATTCACACGATTTCAAAATAATTGTCAATTAGGTATCGAGTTCCTGTTTAGGATATATGATAATATTATATAACAATATATTATTTACGAAATATAGAAAAAAATTACCCTTAAATTGCATTCACTAGAGACATATTATTATTATAACGTTACGTAGGTATCTACTTACGTGATACTTCGATTTATTAATTTAAATGTCACAATTCAGTTGTATCTATTTCAAAATTGTTTGTCTTGTTTTATTTGTTGGAAAATCTCACTAGTCCGAATTAATTTGTTTTATTTCAAATATACGGTAAACGGTATAGTTTTCTACGTACAATAATTCATATTACTCCTTCGACAACATTTTACTCGTGTGTAATGATATGAGCACCAGTAAAGAATATCTCAGGTAGACATTAAATTAATATTTTATTATATATTTTACAACCAATTCACCTTTCTTCACTAAAAGAACCGCCGAAACAAAATAAAGCTAATAGTGTAAAGATGAACGCCCCGACAAGCTGAAACATTAACAACAGCAAATATTGGTTAAAGATGAATTTATTAGTCATTATACGTTTACAAATTTTATTAAAGTGTGTTTACACACATACTCTTACACTATACATTTTTGTTTGTTTAGGACAAGATCAATGTATCAATACATCACTATACAATGCACAATGCATAATATTTTTAATATATTATATATTTACATTTTATTTTATTGTTAAAAGTGCATTGTCTTGTTATTGTCTTCGTTTTTTAAAATATAAGAAAATATCAAAACAAAACCTTAACATATTCATATTTTAGATTTAATGGTTTAATTCTATTTGATTTACGTAATTATATTAAGTTCAACTAAAATTACTTTGATGTTTTTTATTTATTAATTATTAAAGTAAGTTATTAGTTATTTCCAAATTATGTTTTATTAACTAGAAGTAAAAATTATAGTTATTACTTATTTTAGTTATCGAATCAAAATTATAATTAGCTGTGTTTCAAGATTAATTTTTTTGGTATTTAAGTATAAAAAATTTGATCAGGTTTATTTTGATTAATTTCACAAACAAAATATAGTCTTTAGAAAGACTGGTTTAATAATTTTTTTATAATCATATATATATAATATTTTTATAATTTATACTGTTTAAGAAATGAAGAAAATTAATACTTAAAAATCTAAATACTTATTGGGTTGTACCCATATGGATGTAATATAACAAGACACTGAGACCAATATTTGCTCTGGGTATACGATTAAATAAAATGTTTTTATATTTGCTTAGGTGTAAAATTTAAAAAAAAAATCGTTCAACAATAAAAAAAAACATAAAAATTAAAATTAAATCAATGATATTCTGCATTTGTATGATCTGTTTTAACTATTCATTAAAATCTCCTGCATTTTTCAAAAGATATTTTCAATAACATTATTAATTTTTTTTTATCCTAGTATATTTATACGATAAATCATAACAGGTTTGACAATTGATACTTCTCCTAACAATTGTGCTTAAGCTAATTATAAGGAAGAATACAACTTGGCGTAGTTGTAGGTTTCATTATCATTATTGTGGTTAATTTATGTCCCCAGAAAAAATAAAGAATTAATTGCGCCCGAAAACTTTTAAGTTAACTTTTTATTTTATAATTTCAGTACGATGATATACAAAATTACTAATAAATAAGCTTTTTTCCATTAAATAGCTAAACCAAATTTTAATTTTGGGTTGAAATGCTATATTAATTAAAATACAAAAATTATTTATTTATTTATTTTTATGACAACATCTAAGAGGACATTAAAACAGTAAAAATATAGATAATAGATGCAATAGGTGTAGAATACATAGTTAAACATAATATGTAACTTAAAACCAAGCTAATAATGTAAAATAGTATTATCTAGTATTTAAAAATATACTTTAGACTATTTTTTTGAGTCATAGTTGAAAAAAAAAAACAAGTCGTTAATATAATATTATGTATTGATGTGCATAATACGTTTAGAAGCACGTGTCCGCGTAAAACAGCTTGCACATTCTATATATTTATGTGCATAAAAAATAAATCAGACACGCATAAAAATACATAGAATTAAATAATATTATTGTCGTATTTTACTGACCATCTCCTATGGGTGGATGACACTTGGTTGCGTTTAGAGAAATACCATAAATGAACTGATAGCGGTTAAAAATAAAAAAAACACTTCAAAACAACGACGACGTTTCGTTATGATTATTTTGTGTGCGTCTGTCGTGGAGACCGACAGATTTGGGGCGAAAAAAAAAACACTCTCAACACAAACACCGCGCAGTAATAATAGACGTGTTGTACGTTAGCGCGTGCTGTTTTATGTAGGCAATTTTGTTCCGGTTCGTTTAAAGGTCTCTAGAGGGGATGATCAACCACGGACGCCTGTTGCAGCTTACGTCACACGACGGTCTGCGGTTGCTGCAGAGGTAGGATTCCGTGCCAAGGTATATAACAGATAATATTATCATCGTGTAAGTATAACATATGGATTTTTTTTTATTGTTTTTAAATAAAATTAAATTTTTTTTTTTTTTAAAGAAGATCACCCCCAATGGGATATTGATGGACAATACAGGAGTTTTTTATGTGCAATAATATAATAATGGTATAATATTCTGAGATTTCTCGGGTCGACATCTGCAAGATCGATTTGTGTAAGATTATCAAGTATAGGAAATTATTCTTTAAATATTATCAACATTATTCTTTTATACGAATGAATTTTGAATAAAACATTGCAAATATAAACTAAGCTTATTTAATTATTATTAGGTGTTAACTTATAAATTAAATAAATCAATACCAGCGTACTGTAGTACAATCCGAATAAGTTCAAAAGAAATTTCATTGTGTGTAGAAAACAATAATACATAGTTATTAGGTTTATGTAATGGAAAAAAGTTTTAAGTTCCAACGATTATTATTTTTTTTCAACTATAGCAAAATAACTAAGATCATTGAAGGAAAAATGGTTATTTTTAGTTTAAATATTCAATTTTGTTAAATTTTGATGTTCAAATTTCTAAAAAAAATATGTTTTTGAAATTTTTAGATTGCTTTAAGAATTCTAAGGACAACTTATGTGAAACTTTATATTACATGTTCAAGCTTTTTGATAGATATTAAAACAAATCGAAAAAAATATGAAAAATTAAATAAAGCTGTGACAAAATATTTTGAAAATGCTTATACCTATATACATTTTTGTTAAAAATTGGTTTTGTGTAAATATCTCCGTTTTTCTGTACTTTTAGATTCTGAGTGTAGTGATGAATGTATTGATTTTATAATGATGTGTGTGTGTTTTTTTTATTAGTGTCTGTGTACATTAAGCATAGTACTAAAAATTCTTCGATTTTCAACATTGGGGATGGTTTATATTAACAAGTTGGATGTAATTGCTACTTTTGAGAGATCTAAATACGTAGCATTTTTTGTAAAATAATCGGGAAAAACAAAACAAAAAAAATGAAGGAAAATGGAAACAAGTTCTTGATGAAATAGAATTTGTTTGTTTGCTGTAACTTGAAAACAAATAACTGTAAATACTTGAAATTTTTAAAAATTGTTTATATTTGCATTTTCTATACATGGTATAATTTCAAAAATGTGTTTACTCTTTTTGAGTTATTTATAGATATCCATTACAGTGATACACTTGACTCCTACTGTACAGCAAAACGGTACCAATTTGTCCACCTTTTTGTTGTTTTTCATGAGTAATTTGATGAATCTTTATTCTATAGTAGTCTATATAGATATCAACTATAGATCCAATTTTCTACCATAAATCATTTTAAAAATTGAAAATTGAAGCTTTTTTATTGACTCCCAAGGTTACGCCAGAGTATTAAACAAAAAAAAAACACATTTCTCTTTTAAAATGAATTAATTTATAGATTCGCTTAAAATCTAAAATAAAATACAAACATAACATTGAGTAAAATAAATATATATATATATATCATAAAATAGTTTGATAATATAATGTAAATCGATAGGTTATATATTAAAGTTTTATTTTTTAATAAAAATGAGTAATGACTAAAAAGATACTTGTTTTTTAATTGTTTTATCGTTTGATTATTATCAAAAAAATTTTTATAAAATTTCATCTAAGCATATACATGTAATTGTTTTCTTGTAAAATAATAATATGTAGATAGTTCATATAATTTACATAATAAATATTTCATTATTTTTTTATGTAAGAATCCAATTTTTGTTTAAAAATCTATTACATTCTGTTTTTTGAAATTTCATATGGTATTTATAATAACGATAACTATCGATAACTATAACCTATATACAATTTTTTTCATTTTATTTTTGCAATTGATTAATAATTATCCGTATTCTTTTCATGGTTAATTTAACCTGATCTAGCGAGTAGGCAGGTAACTAAGAGAATAAATATGCACGGAGAACCGAATAGGTCATTGAACTATTGTTAATTTATAATTTTTTAAGTAAAGACATTTCAAAATTATAATTCATTGCAATTTTAGATTAAAATCGTAATGCAGTGTTATTAACAAAAAAAAAAAAAAATGCAATACAAATTCTTATCTAGGTAATATAAAATACTCATTGTCTTGCACGAATGAAGCCAAACAAGTACCTACCAATTCAGTCTCTTTTTATTATAGCTTATACGTTTTAAATATTTTTTATTTTTTACTTTTTATTCAGAATATATGTTTTATACAAAAAATAATATTTGCGTGCAATTTAATGAATAATAAAATTATAAAAGTGTGCTGTATGTGAAAATGTATTCTTTTGTGTTTTTATTTTGTTTGTTAAATAATAATACCAAGACGTATACTTTTATTATAAAATATTTTTGCTGTATCAATAACATTTGTTCACTTCGTAATAATGTATAATCGAATTAAAAAGTATCAAATACCAAAATATTGTGAAAGCGTGTATTATACTTACCTATATTATATTCACAATAAAACGAGTTTTATTCAGTTAAAACTCAAAATCAAATCATTGAATTAAATAATATCAAGTTCGTACTTGATATCCATTCTATATAATATATTATTATGTACTTTAATTTTAATTGTTTTTTTATATAATTTTTAAAATCTTTTTTACTTTTTCGTTAACTAAAATAAGTTATTTTCGTTAGTATGTGATGTTTGGTATACAAATTGTATTTATCTTATGCTTTATTCATGTTGCGATTTAAAGTTGTAGGTTACCTACTTGATGGCTTTAGGAGGTAGGTATAACGTATATATTATACACGAGACATCTTATTTTAAAGATCGCCTAAATATATTACACCATTTGTACTTTCTCCACACTTCCGCCAGAAAACTCTATTGACCCGTGTATTTCTTAGATTTGTTACAAAATAGTGATCATATAATTATATTTGCTTCGTTGTTTGTGTACGAGTTCTTTAGAAAAAATACATACACATACAGATACAATTCGAGAAAAACGACTTCTTTTGCCGTGACAAATTTTTGTTTTATTCTTGTTGTATATTATACTTGTACAATAATAATAATAATAATAATAATAATAACAACAGTACACCAAAAATAATATATTTTGTATCACTTTAGACGTATTATTTTATAACACTCCGCAGTGTACATATATTATACAACATGTTATTATGATTGGATGTAGAAAATTTAAAAAAATAATAATTATTATTATATCAGAATTTTTTATTATATTCCAGTACTATTGTCCAGTGTTTAATTACGAAATATCTACATGTCTGACCTCCGGAGTTAAAACATTTTCTGGAACTCGTAGAAACTATACATCTAATCTTGATTCTCAACGCAAATATTGCACTAGACGTTTTGTCACGCCGTTAAACAAGTGCGCGTATAAATATTATCGATTTCACACTGGATTATTGATGGCTTACGTTGGTCTACTTGTCAAGGTCATGTTATTGTATTATGATAATTATTATTGCTATAAATACAAAACCAAAAATAACAATTTATAACTTCCGAACAGTTTTATGTTGAAAAATCTATTTATGCTTACATTTCCAATATAATATAATATAATATTAATATTGTCTTACAGTAAATTATACTAAAATATTGAGACTAACGTATCTCGCCAACTAGAAACTACATATTATGTTGTTATTTATTATCGTAATATTAATAAAAAATTCAAAAGAATCGCTCTGGTGAATAATTAAAAAAATATATGTCAATAGACTTCTGAGTCTCGTTCGGATCCTCCAAATTTCCCGTTCACCACTCAGAACTACAATAATTAATAATAATTAATTGCACCGATACAATGTTACTATAATATTATATTTTTAATATATTTAATAAATTCTACATAGTTTATAGTTACAATATGATAGAAATTAGAATTAATATTGTTTTAAAATGTCAATTTTTAAATTCCAAATCCATGTCATGTATATATTTATGTGCACAAATTTAGAAATATGATAATGTCCAATAAAAAGTATAGAATTTTATTTAAGTTATTAATTTCATAAGATACTTATATCGTCAAGCGTAAATATTTAGCAGGGAGCAAATTTTGATAATCATCCAAAAAATTACCGGTAGAAAAATTGTATTCATAATATCCATATCCAGAATCTAAAAGGTTATCATAAAATAGATAATAATATTATTATATAATATATAATATTGTAATATTTAAAAGATCTGAGTGCTATTATAGTATTATATTTATTTGGTTATCACTTATGATATTGAACTAAAGTTAAATACTCATTTCATCAATTCGAATTTCTGTAATCTATAGGTACCTAATTCCTCAACACTAAAAATATACCTATTATGTGAATCAAATAAAGAACGGTGGTGTTCAAATACCGGAAACACCATATAAATTTATAATTTATAAAAAAATGTAGCAAACTGCTCGTAGTCTAATCTGATATCATTTAATCTCCACTGCGGAAACAATAACGTAAAATATAATAACGAGTTAAACGGAAATGACAAGGGCATAGGTACAATGTGTTTATTCTTGTTGATTAATTCAACTGGCTACACTATAGTTACACTAATAAAAACTTATTGACTTAATAAATGTTTGTAATTTTGAAGAAAAAAAATCCTATATAGTTTAAGATAGATAATCTATATTTTTGATTTCACGATGGAAGCTGAATATATTTCTCTAAATATTGTTATATATATATATATTGATTGCTGAATAAATACTCTTTTCAAAATAAGTACTTCTTTACAGTTTAGATGTCAGAATAGAATTTTTTAGGACACACCTTTTATTTCGATCTTTTAATGTTAAGTTCATATTTATAAAAAAATAATTTATTCAATATTCCATATTTTTATGTAAACATGTTTAGAGAAGTATATTATGTACTTCTATCATAAGATCATGAATTGTCACTAAAAAAATTAGGAAACCTAAAAGATCCCTAATAAAACCACTCTCCAATAAAAGTTGACTAAGAAAATGAGTATGCAGTTTAATGAATCATGTTATACTTGTGCACTGCACCTATTGCAAATGTATTAAAAGTTAGTATATATATATATATATATATTATCATAATCTAGGCTTAGGTACTTAAATACACACAAATATGCACTAAAAACACACCAAACATTCCCTAAAACAAAAAAAATATTGACTGAAATGATTATTTTATAATATTATTTGTATCATTAATATTTTCCTTTTTGTGTAATTATATCACTTCCATATCATAATCTTTTGAAATCGATCTTTTCAAAAAAAAAAAAACAAAATCCTAAGTCGACAGAGAGTATAGTCATCGGTGGCGAAGAGTGCAAAGCACAATATCGCGTGGAAATCGCACATATTTACACAATATTGGTGAGATACAAATATTTTCATTTTTATGAAATGTTTTTTTTTTTTTTAAGTCGTAGAAAAAGCTAACAAACAGTGCATAAATACGCAAGAATAAACCAAAGCCTTAGTCCCCAAGCTCAATAATCATAACCGTTCTGAGACTATTTTTGTGTTTTCGGCACGCCGCCGTCGAACGGTTTCACGTCGCGGTCGCAGTGCCACGTCGTGGTAGGGCACGACGGGATCGAGCGTATAGTAAACGTTGTTAACGGTTGGAGGCGAAGCGATGGCGGAAACTGACGACGTCCCGTCCTGCGTGTCACCGCCACCTATACTCGACGCGGGGGAAGGGTAGTTGTGGTCGACCTGGAATACTTGTGCGGTGGTGACAGGATGCGGTTGCGGGACCGCGACCGGAATCATGCCGTTGAAATCTGCTACGTTTTCCTGTACTTGATAACCACCTGCGCTGTGGTGACCGTAAACAGGGTTACTGAATTTGTGACCGTGCATCAGCCGCGGAAACCCGTGCTCGTCGAGCTCACGATAGTCGGCGTTCAGGCCGGGCGAAGCTGCATCGGCCGCGCTGTGGCCGTATTGACCGCGCGCGCCGCCGGCAACGGTGTTACCGTACTTGGCGACGTTCCTGTGCAGGTTGCCACTGTGCTGGTGAGCTCCCGGGGGCCTAGTCGGTCGGCCGCGTTGATTTTGTCCACGGACACCTGGACCGAACGTGTCTTGCGTGCGCCACGCACCCCCAAAGTTTCCGCGACCAGCACCGCCGAAGTGTTCGAACCCGTGACCGCCAAAGTGCTCAAAACTGTGGTGGCCCAAATGCCCACTGTTCTTGGGATCGCCGACGTTCCCGTGCTTGTAGTCGCCGAATTGTACGTGTTTATGATCACCCAGGTGTCCGTGCCTGTGGTCGCCAAGGTGCATAGGCTTAAAATCGCTAAAGTGCACGCCGCCGTGCTCATAATCACCCGCCACGCGCAACACGTCGCCAAAGTGCCCGTGCATCGCTTCGACGGAGTGGCCGCGTTTGTGATCGTCACGTAAGTGTTTAACACCTTCACCGGCCTGCTTGACATACCATAAGTCACTGACGTGGTGTCCGCGAATGAGGTGACGAGGGCCGTCCACGTGGCCTTGGGGTTGTTGCAAAGCTGCACCGTTTGCGTGGGAGCCGTACTTGTACGAGTCAACGTGGCGGTACGGCCCATGGACGGCGCCGTCGCCGTAGTGTTTGTGCCGCGCGCCTTCAATGCGAGCACCGTGTGTGCTCGACCCTTTTGAGTGACCTCCGCCATAACCACGACCGCGTTGGTCAACGGGTGCGGGTCCGTAACCACGTTCGCGGTGTCTGGAAGTCGTCGCTACTGTCTGGTTCTCGTTACCATGCGTCCTGTGAGGCGCGTCGGGAATTGCGGGCTCCTCGTGGTGACTGACTTGACCCGCGAATTGCGTCGAGACGGTGTCCGCGTGAACGGGTTTTTCGATGATCTTGTAAATCATTTTCGTGTGGTGTATTTTTTTTATGTGCACCGGAACCGTTATTATCACCCTTTCGTTTCTAAAATTATAATCGCACAGCATTATTATAAACGACTAAACCTATGTATTTCGTTATGATTTGTCGGCTTTAATGTGTACTGATATCTATAATATTATAATATGTAGCAAATTATAACTATTTAAATTTTAAAAACGACAGCTGCTGTAACCCGATGTGGAACCGAACGAGTATAACTTGCTTGGCTACGTCATAAAGTAAATTGAAAAAAAAAAAATAAAAGCAGGACACAGCGGTGTTGGGTATATTTATCGTCTCACTATTCGCTTCGCTCGTTCCTCGATATCGACTGATGTTTAATTCCGAAGAAAATTTAATTAATGGTTAAAGTGGGTTTACAATATGTTGTCTATTTAAGTTTAAACAACGGTTAATCATCTTCGGGGTTTACAATGAACTGAATTATGTACTGTGTATCAAGCACTTAATGTAGGTACTTATTTGTTTTTCAATTTTAGTGCACCTAAATCAATGTTAACACCGGATGGTAAAAGCTATTACAGATTATAAAAAACTGTACCTACACATAATAATGTATCGATCACAAATCGTTTAAAACAACACAAATATATTATAAATTTTATAATAACTTGGAATAAGGTAATATTTTGTTAAACGAGAACAAGAAAAAAATTATTTGTATAATGATAGACTTGAATGTATAAAAAACAGGTGCTGCTTACATTTTTATTATTTCGAAAATCATTGGAAAATATTAAAAATGTATTTTTAATAGATAACAAGTGTTCATTGATTAATGGGTTATAGATATAAGTACTTATAACTTTTTAAGCTTTTTACTTTCCGGAAAAAAACAATATTGAAAGACCAATAACCCTCGAATCATATTTAAAATGAATCCTCAAAAAACTTTTTTGCATGCTTTTCATTAATAACAGTATAAATCATAATGACATTTTTACGATGGTTGTTATATCAAATAAGTGTTGATGAAATTTTAGGGTGGTGTCTTAAACAAATATTTAACTATGTGTTGTAATATACATGTGTTGTATTAGTTATTTAGTACTATAGCTCTAAAGAATCAATGATATTGTATTAACATTTAAAATGTAAGACACCTACCCATAAACGATTTTGAATTCCACCATGCAGTCGATGATCAATATCCACCATATCAAAAAAAACATCTACAAATAAACAAAATAATAAAAATCAAAGCACAGCAATATAAATGAAAGACAAAGTTTACTTGGTATATTAACGTTTAAGATGGACAGACAGTCCTTGTACTGCAGTACCTAATTGTACAAAACACATTTAATAGCATCACTACCGTTTTATAACTGAAACAGTGAAACGTTTATGGTGAATATCGTAGGCGTGCAACATCACTATTATAGATAGGTGGCCGTTAACGATGTAGTGACCAGTCAATATGAGTTTTCCTTGATTTTTTTCCCAGCAGCCCGGAAACGTCAAATTTCTCTTTCCTGTGGGCTTTAAAACACAATAAGTCACCGTTTACTGTTATTCAATTGTTTTATTGTTGTTATAATATTTCTGAACCGACTCATCCGTAATTCGCAAGCTGTGACGAAACCAAAATTTTTTATGAAATCTTTCTCCAAAATGTAACCGCTTTTTTCTTGTTTTTTTACAACATATTTTCTCAGAACGCGAGAATAAAAAAAAAAAAAACACTTCAAGTATAATAATATTACTTTAATAGTGCTAACGAAATTGGACTTCGCGGTCGTTGTTTGGTTGTTTGGATATTGAGTTCTCCCGCATGACGTTGCAGCGGCTGTACTCTGCTTTACGTATGTTTATAATTGTTTATTATCAAATGTCCCCTTAACGTTTGTTCGTAAAATCGAATAAATGTTGTTATTAAAGTTTCGTAGTAGGTAGTGAGGAATAGATTCTAAACCACACGTTGTGGCCGTTATACGACCTGCCGGTACGTTTGAAGATATTATTTCGGTTAGGTTAAGACAAGACGTATTCGTCGGGATTATTTATTTTGCAACATTATGTCGGTGGTTACAGCATCAAATTGGCCATTTTTTATTATTATTATTTTTTTTTATCTTTAAACAATAACGGTCGGACAGGGTTTAATATCAAAATTGTATCAGAGGTATGTAACAGTGACAACAATCTCGGCTGCGGCAGCAGTTACGTTCAACGGACCATACCCCATCTAGAGGCCGTTACGCAATCATTGTCGTCGGGACCCGATTGACGCCTCTCGGGTGAAAGTAAAGGTAATTTGCTTCTCAGTTTTTCTTTTTGGATTTTCCGGTATTCATGTCAAGGTTAGTGGCTGGACATTGTAAAAACATATATATATATATATATACATTATACATTTATAATACACGTATACAATATAATATAATGTAAATAATGATAAATGTAATATAATAAATAATATTATAACCGACACCAAAATGGAACGGCATACGTGTCAGATGAAGCATTTTTATTATTGTTATGAAATGTGATGCGATAATGCGTGGTCTTATTTTTCAGCACAGAAATAAAAATAAAAAAAAAATCTTGATGTTGGTAGAAAATATTCAAAGATAATTGTGATGTTCTGTTTAATCAGTAGGATTTTGTTTTCGAGGAGTTCTGAGAGGAAATATTTTGAACTTGGTCATTGAGTCGAATCGTAATTTCATAAAGAAATCAGACAGTCTCAAAGCATTTTATAAGTATCTAAAACTTTGAAATTTTAATAAGATTAATTTATATATTATAAATTTATAATTATATGCATCTATGCCATATACCTTATATACGTACATCATTTTGCATAGTTAATTTTGAGAATATAACCTTAGTAAAGTTCACATATTGTACTTCACACCAATACCAAAATTAAGTGGTTTTCTTCTGAGTGGGTATAATTTTTAATTTACAAGTATGTGAGCATACAATTTCCAATAATCCTATTCTGTAAGTAGCATAAATAATTAATTTCTTACAAAATATTTGAAAATAATTTAAAAATGTTTGAATAATTTTAGACAATTTTTGATAAAATTAACATATCTAACTATTTCAGTAAACAAAACATATGCAATTTACATATTTATAGTAAAATTATATTATAAATATTTATTTATGCAAAATAAAAAAAGGTTTTTGTAGTTTTTAATTTTTATTAAGATGTAGCTAAATTAGATGCATTTTTGATAGATGAATGTATAAAATATAATGCTAGGGGTTATTTATTATTATTTTTTTTACGATACAAAAAATAAAGAAAATACGTACATATAAAAATAGAATAATTAGTAATATTTCATCATTTATTATAGAAAAGAACACATCTACACGGAAAAATGTAAATTAACCACCTTTTATAGATTAAGTGTGGATTAGAAAATAACAATATTTGCGTGGACGAGAGAACTTATAGATTTTTATTTTTTTAAATTGTTAAAAAATGTTATTGGGTTTTGAATACTGTGTATTAAATGAAAGTTAAAATTACTTTATACCAAAAAGTAATATGATTGCATAACTTATATTATGATTTCACGCGATTTCTTGAATTATTGTTTTATTTTTAATTCATTTGGAGTAAAACATATACCTAATAGGTATAATATTATGTCTAAAATAACTTTTTATATTTTAATATTTTTATTTAATGAAACAACCCTAACTAGAAATTAAAATGTATGATTACCTACACTATATATTTTATTTATGTAATATAAAGTTTCGAAAGAATTAGCACATTTTGGATTATTATTACCTATAGACATATATGCTATATGGTTAAAATGTTTTAAAAATATTATATATTGCGTTTAAAATTGTAAAATAATCACCAAAAGTTATTCATGCATATAGGTTTATAGAATTTACAAATCATTATCTATTACCACCACAGTTGGAGAATTTCATATACACTTTATTATTTAAATTTGTATTGGTTTTAATTTACTATTTAAAATATTTAGTTATTAAAATGTTCTTTTTTTAACAGTCAATAAACAAGTAATTTTACATTTTTTGTTAAAATACCATCTTACCATCGCATATTTGGGCGTAGAAACTGTTTTGCGGGTGTCAACTTTACTCACTCTGTACTTATCTGAGTTATCAAAATTGTACAACGCATTGTGAAGATCACAGTTTATTATGTTTCGAGGAAAAAAATATAAGAAAATTGATATGATGGTGAATTTCTATTCTGTTGACTATGTAACAACTAACAAGTAAATTAACGTTAATGCGTGTATACTTAATGACCGATTGGTTCAATAAATAGTTTATTTTTAATCGATTCATATGGTAATATACTTTCGTATGCGTCAGTACACGTATATGATGGTCACATTTTTATAAGTCGCTCAAAACGATATTGATTTTGAGCGACAAAACTGTAGATGGCATTAGATTAAAATACTGAAAATGGATTTTGAATCAATAACAGTTTAATATGTTTTAATTTTTGACTGAAGCTGATTTCAATATTAGATTTTTATTTGAAGTATCAATAAATCTAAAAATTATACTTTATGTTTTTATAATTTTATTAGCAGTTTCCGAAATATTAAAAATCACCTTATTTAAACAAAGTCAACTTGTTAATAACTTAAAATCTATTTTCAACATTAAAACCTGTCAGCCGAGTTCTACAGTGTGGTCTGTGGTTGAAATACTACTTTGTTATTTTAGGAATCCCTCATTAATATTTGATTTAATTAAAAATTATAAATGTATTGCTGAATTCTATATTTATAATAAAATTTAATACACTTAATTATAAATAATTACGTACAAGAATTACGTATTTATTGAGTGGTGTAATAATTACGTATATGTTTAAA
>JACXSJ010001761.1:0-72292 GCA_014851325.1 Pentalonia nigronervosa | reverse complement strand
GTGATAGATTTAAAAAAATATAATAAGTATCAATTATATATAATATAATAATAATTATTTAATTGAACAGTGTCACTACACAAATAAAAAAATAATTTTATAGTATAATTTTTGAAAATTTAATGTTGGCAACAAATTGAATGCCGCCGTCTTTCGGCCCGGATCCTTATCAATTTTCGGACAACTGCCCCCGACCCATTCCCGTCTATTATCTGCTTAAGTTGCGGCAGAAAACTGCATATTTTGTCGTAAGATCTGTCGTTAGTTCGTGTTCGACTCCCGTCAGAGTAACACGTATGTTTTCCGTATCGCTTCGTATTTATAGCTCCGATCAGTGGTGGTTTTGGAGGTGATGCAAGTGAGGCGGTGCCTCACTACTTAAAAATGTAGAAAGAGGAATATGTTTTTTTAAGCAAATTAGACATTAGTAATTGTACTACATTTTTGTTTCTTTCATTTCTATAATATATTAAAATGTCAAAAAAGAATATAACATTTTAATACAAACATTATTCCATAGTTAATAGTTATTAATATAATATTATGGTATCAGTTTATACGGGAGTACGCCAGTACGGCCGTATAAGAACGGAAATACGGGTCGGCTGGTCTCGTAATCTTCCGCTCATACCCGTAAGAGCGATCGCTGTCTCTCACATCTAGGTTAGGCGGCATGTAAACATTGGCTCGGCCGAAGAAAATATTAATGTACAATATAATTATTGAATTAGTGTTGGTAACACTGTGTACAAATCAGCAAAACGACGTACAATCATGGCTATATCTTAGTCCATGATTACAATACTGCAGTTATCTTCTTTTCGTATTTTGTATTTTCGTAATAATTCACATTTCCATTAATCATTTTTATCTCGTAAGGCTAGTTCAGACTATGCCAGTAATTTAGTCAAGTAGCGAGTAATTTAGCTACTAGACGTGTACGAACACTGATTTAGTCAAGTAGTTTAGTAAATTTATTTAGTAATTTAGTAATTAGTGGATCCATTTACTTCTATTTTTTCTGGTCGAGTAGCATCCCCCACTTTTTTGACTAATTACTAATAGGCGATCTGAACGCATTATTTTAGCTTAGTGTATTAGTTATCCTTGTCAGTGTCAAGATGACGTTTCGTTGGGGTAAAGACACAACATTTAAATTTGTTTCGGAATATATAAAACACGAGTCTTTATGGAACGAAAGTATTACGAAGTATTCTTTGGGGTCTTCAAATTCTAGTTCTTTAAGAAGACCATTTGTAGCTCCCAATGTGTCTCTTCTCTTGATCCATTCCCTAATCCACATTTGCTTTAAATTTTTATTCAGCTCTTCTTCTACCTCTTCTAAAATAGTCGTTGAAATAAGTCACCGACAACCTGCACTAATAATGATTCTAACTGGCACATAGTTGAACCTAATCGCATCAGATTACCTCAAGCAAATTCCCCTCCATCTAAAAAATCAAACCTAAATTACAATAATTTATGCCTCAAACTTATGAAATTAACTGACGCCTCTAGTTTTGTTTGCAAAGGTACCATAAAAGGTGTAAAATTACAAACATTCAGGCCCGACTCATACAGATCAATTATTAAATACTTCAAAAAAGAAAATGTCTCATTCCATTCATATCAATCTAAAGAAAACAAACCATACAGAATAGTCATCCGTAATCTTCACCCCTCTACTGACAAAAACTTTATGTCCAAGGAACTTTCGGAACTTGGGTTCCAAGTTAAAACATAACAAATGTACTTCATAAATCTACCAAAACACCACTGCCCTATTTTTCGTCGATCTAGAACAATCGGAGTCCAATCAAGACATTTTCAAATTAACACGTTTCTGCTACTCTAAAGTCAAAGTTGAGACTCCGCACGTCAAAAAAAGAAATCCCTCAATGTCAGCGATGTCAATCGTACGGCCACACACGCAGTTACTGTTTTCATAACCCAAGATGTGTCCGATGTGGGAACAATCACGAATCAACTCGGTGTCAAAAAGACCGTTCCGAACCAGCTACATGCGCTCTTTGTGGTGGCTCCCATCCGGCTAATTACAGGGGCTGCCAAACGCACAAGGACATATTAAATCTCAGAAAATTACATCGTACTCCCTCACAAAGTAATAATAATATTTCTTCTCAAACCTCTTCTGAATCTAATACCACTCAAGATAAACTCAAATCACAAAATTTCCTACCACTTCCCAATACTTCCAACTTCAGCAAACCGTCGGGAAATCATGCAAACCACTGGTCCAAAAAAGTGGTACCTGCTGAAAAACCTAACTGATCAACTCTTTTCCTTCATTAATGAATTAAAGACAATAATCAATCCCATGATTTCACTCCTCACAACCGTCATCGAGAAATTCATCAAGGATGGCCGTTAACCAACTGACCAAACCTATCACCAAACTTTTATGGAATGCAAATGATATACTTAACAATATAAATGAACTACAAATATCATTAATTGAAAACCAAGTCGACATAGCCATGATCTCCGAAACGCACCTAACAACTAACTCGGCCTTCAAAATATTCGGGTACAACATACTCAGGGCCGACCACCCCGACGGTACCTCCCACGGAGGCGAAACGCTAATTATCTCTAATAAAATAGCGTACACTCCATCCCAACCCTCTACATCACTCGATATGCAAATAACAAATACTTCTTTGCTTATTGACTCAGTACCAATCTCCATTGGTTCTGCATACCTTCCTCCAGGCTGAAAATTCCCGGGAAATGAACTTCTACAATATCTATCCACGTTAAACCATACATTCTTAATTGGAGCCGACTTCAATGCCAAACATCAATGCTGAGGCTCCGCTTCAATCAATACCCGAGGCCGTTCTCTTCAGAATCTTATTAGAACCAAACAAGCCAAAATACATGCTTCTCACGCACCAACCTATTGGCTTTCTCACCTAAATCGCAACTCTGATTTTCTCGACTTCTTCATCTCTAATCTCCCAAATCATCTTCAGACAAAACTAACCAACCTAAATGATCCAGCGTTTGGCCATACTCCAGTCCTATTACAAATAAATGCCTCGATTTCATCGCAGAACAATAATAATTCTTCTCAAATTATTTGGCCAAGGTTTCACAGCATCATGACTCGTAATTCACATCTAAACATCAAGCTAAAATCTCACACTTACATCGATGACACCATAAGAAATTTCACAGAAACTATACTCAACGCAAAAAATAATGCCTCCCTACCAATGCAAAAATCAAAATCAGATTATCTTATTACACCTGAAATCAGAAAACTCATAACGGAAAAACGCAAAGCCCGTAACCGCTGGCAAAACTCTCACTACCCTGCGGACAGGCGAAAATACAACTCTCTTTCTAATAAACTTAAAACTATCCTCAAGACTCACAAAAATAAACTATATAAATCTCACCTTGCTTCTCTTTCCCCGAACAAGGGCACTCTCTGGAAAAAAACCAAGTCCTTACTTCAACACAAGGAAACGCTCCCACCGCTACTCCTAGAAGAAAATTCGCTAGCAGTTGATGATCAAGACAAAGCTGAATTATTAGCCTGTCACCTCGCTGACTCTTTTAAGCCACCCTCTTCACTTCCCAGTCCAAATCACATAGACTTAGTCAATACAGCTCTACTCTCTCCGTTACCAATGTTCCTACCAGCTAAACACACAACTCCTGCTAAAGTCTCCAACATTATTAAAAATCTGAAAAATAACAAGTCACCCGGACATGATAAAATCTCAAACAAAATTATCAAAAACCTCCCACCTAAATCAATTATATGGCTGACTTACATTTACAACGCTCTACTTCGCCTCTCATATCCCCCCACCATGTGGAAGCATTCCATTATCATAACAATATTGAAACCAGGAAAACCTTTTAACTGTCCTACCTCGTACAGACCTATAAGTCTCCTGCCTATATTTGGTAAAATATTTGAAAAAATAATTCTAAAAAAGCTAATGTCAATAGCACAAAAGGAACATATCCTGCCTGACATCCAGTTCGGATTTCGTCCCAGTCATTCAACTACTCATTAACTTCACCGCGTAACAGATTTCATCTCCTCGGCGCTCGAAACAAAAAAATACTGTACAGGAGTCTTTCTAGACGTTGCGAAGGCTTTCGACACAGTTTGGCACCAAGGATTGCTGTTCAAACTCAAAAAAATACTCCCAGCCCCTTACTATCTACTCCTAAAATCTTACCTTAAAAACAAATCGTTCAAAGTTAGAATCAACGCCAAACTTTCAACCCAACATAGCGTTCTAGCAGGCGTTCCTCAAGGCAACGATATTGTCCCATTTCTTTACATTTTCTACACTGCGGATATTCCAGTTAATCAGTTCACTCTCATCGGAACTTACGCAGACGATACAGCCATACTTGCCTCAAATGCAGACCCTGCCATTGCCAGACAACAAATCCAAACCCACCTAAACACCCTTATGTCTTGGTTCAACAAATGGAGGATCAAAATCAACGAAACCAAATCAACGCATATTACCTTTTCTCTAAGACCACAAGACTGCCCGCCGATCACCTTGAACAACTCTACTATTCCACACTGCACCCAAGTTAAATATCTCGGTCTTCCACTCGACAGAAGACTTACTTGGGATCCTCATTTCAGGAACAAACGTAAAAAGTTAAATAGCAGACTTCACCTACTCAGGCCCCTATTAAGATCCAACATCAACATCCAAAACAAAATTCTTATATATAAATGTCTCCTCCGTCCCATATGGACATATGGCATCATACTCTGGGGCCCAGCCAAATGATCCAATACTCAAACGATTCAAGCCTTCCAATCAATCTGTCATTGCTAAAGCTCAAATAATAAAGCTAAAATAATCATCATTGCTAAAGCTCCCTGGTACGTTACGAACAAATTACTTTACAATGACCTTCAAATCAAAACCATCCATGACACAGTCACCAATTTCTACAAAAGGTTTCATGAGAAACTCCATATGAATCACAACCACATCAATTCGCAATTAGCCTCAAAAACGCTTCCTGACAACCCTACAAGACGTCTAAACCGCAATTGGTACAGAGATCTTCTCAATCTATAAAAATACATTTATAATACTCATAAAAATGTAATTACATTGTAAACGGGTGACTCGACTGTGAGCTCTCCTTCACGTTACTCAAAGCCATTGTTATATATTATTTTATTATACCATGTCATATTTACTTATTTTATTTAATGTACAGATTGTAAATCTTCAATAAACGCCATTTTTATAAAAAAAAAAAGATCTGTCGCAGAGACAACAATAGTTAATAGTTAAACGCGCGCTTAACATGTAAAATTTGGAATTCATATGAACACTGACTAAAAACGCGCGTTTAACGCACTTTATGTGAACCTAGCCAAATGCTCTTGTTGGTCAAATTCTATCGTTCAGATCTTGTTTTAAAAAAGAAATTACATAACGAATATCAGTAAAAGCAATTACTGAATTACTTGTTAAGAGAATCCTACATTAGCCATATTTTCTGAAATATGTACGGCGCGTATGTTATTTTTGACACTTCATGTAACAGTTGCTATAGCGGAACGTTCATTTTCAAAAATTATTTACGGAACACAATATGTAAAAAAAGATTAAGTGGACTTGGAATTTTACCTATTGAAAACTATCGAACTTGTCAATTAAATTAAAAAAAAAAAAATTAATAATTTTACAAAAAAAAAAAAATACGCAAACGAAATTTCCATTGAATTATTATTATTATATTCTTATCATTATTAATATATCTATTATGTTATTTTATTTGTATATAATTTTATCTTATTTTTTATCTAATTAAAATTTTAATAAAACTTGAAGATACCTGTGGATTTCTATAAGATTTTATAATTTTAGAATAAAAATTATTACTTTAAATTTATATATCTATACCTATATTATTTAGAATAAAAAGATGAAGAGAGACCTCTTTTTAGTTTTGCACACAAGCCCACCTTTGGGATAAACCGCCACTGTAACTAAGGTTACCAAAAAAATGGACTGTCTTCTATTTATTTTAATTTTTAAATTTTTACAAGATAATTAAATACAAGATAACAAGTCTGCAAAACTACTATTTTTATGGAGCATTTTTAATTTTAAGTTATTCATAAAAATGATTAAAGTTTTATGGATATCCATAGTAATTACTTTTTAAGGACTTTATTGACAAGTTATTACTTTGAGTTGAAGTTTATAAACTTAATACCCAAAAGTTACAACTTTTATAAAAAAAATAATAGAAAAAATATCATCTGCAATATCTTATTTCAAAAATAAACATCTTTTAAGAATAGTATTTATTATGACTGTTTGAATAACGTAAGGTATTAGCATTGAATGTTTAAATTGAAAAGTTAATTTATTGCCCTATAATTTAATTTAATTTTTTAACAACTAACTTTAAACACATTTTTGACCAACACTTTAATTTCAAATATAATATCTTATTGTTAGGAAACAAATTTATTAAATTATATGACTATATATAAGCAAACTTCAGAGATATACTCAATATCTATTCTTAACCAGAGCTATATATATAATATAAAATACTTTATAATAATATCACTTCATTCGGTGTTTTTTTTTTCACTCAAATATAAATATAATTTGTTAACTTTAAAATTTAAATACAAAAAACAAAGTGCTCGTAAGTGTTAAAATAATATAATAATTATAATAATTAGTTTTCTTAATATATATAACAACCGAAATCGGGACGGCATCTTTGGTATAAATCTTACAATTAATGAGAGCTTTTCATAAAATTATTATTGTGCTAAAAACAAATATACCTAGTGAATTTTAGCAACATAGCTAAAAATAATTAAAAATTAAAAATATTGTATATACATATATAATTATTTTACTAAAATAATATTATTTTTTGTAGGAACTTTTTTCAGAAAAATTGCCAGACGTTTTCTTTGATAATGAATAACCTGATCTAGATTTCTTTGGTCTATTTATAACAAAAAATATTTAAATTATAAATCAATTTTTTTACTGTAAAAATATATAAAGACTCACAGTTTCAATACTGGAGACTGTTTGTTAATCACCAAGGCTGAACTTGATTTGCGCCGCAATTTTACAGCCATCAATCGATCACGATCACTTCTAATTACAGTCATTCTTTCGTGTACAGATCCCAAAATCAAATCATTCAAATCATAGCAAGCAGTAGTAAGCTAATTAAAAATTAAATAAATAATTAATATTATTGATAAAATAAAAAAATAAATGTATTGGAGATTAAAATTCTTTTTTCCGCTTTAAATTTAATATAAGTACCTGATTAATGATTCTTTGGTGGAGTTCAAGATCAGATTCAGTCGGTTGTTGCTTCTTTAATTCCATATGCATTATCAGAGCTGTCTTCAATGAATCCAAAATAGTCTTTTTAAGCAATTGGGCCTTTTCAGTATGTAATAGTCTTCTGGTCAAATAACCTCTAACGCCAGCATTTATAATAGTTGCTGCAGAGTTTTCCACCTCAGTGGGAGCTTTTGTCCATTTCGCTGTCAAACCCCCACGTATTCTATGATAGAATTTAATACTTTGCTGTAAATGTGGAGAACGGGGTGATATTATTTGTCTTGGAGATGAGCAAACCAAACTTTTATTAACTGAACAACTAGAAATAATTGATGACGTATCAGATAATATGCTTTTGTCATTTGTGACTGTGGTTCCAGATTGAATTGATGGAGAACTTGATGATATTTGTTTTGATATAGATTCTGAACATTCAGACCCATTGAATGACATTCCAGATGTACTTTGCGATACTAAATAGTACCTAACTGCAATTTTTTCTTGTTCTTCCCTTTGTTTTTTTATTAAATCAGACAATTCTTCTTGATGTCTTCTTTCAATATCTAACTTTGCCATGCGTAATTGTTCAACTTCTAGGTTTAACTCATCGAGAGTTTTGTAATGCATGTTACTGCTGCTTAAAGAATATTCATCATCGCTATGTCGGCAACAACAATGTTTTATAGACTTGCAAGTCATTGAATTTGGACTGCTATTATTATCGTAACTATTACCATTAAAAACAGTTATCACACTTCCTCCAATACTTTCATCATTACTAAAACTTGTTCCAACTGTAATCGGACTTCCTCTTTCATCTTGTTTTTGGTCAGAAATAATAATATTTTCTGTATATTTATTAATAAGACAAGGCTTTATAGAACTGTTTATAAGTTCTTGTTTATGAAATAAATTAGGTACGGAATTGAGTGAAAGACTTTTAGCTTTCAATATTTTATCATTATAGTCATTGGTCGAATAAATATTAAGTGGCTCAGATTTACTTTCTTTAGTATAATTAATATTGTTTTCTAAACTTTTTGGTTCCATTAATTGTTGTTGAACTTGACTATTTAAAAATGCTACCATTATAGGACTTGGTGATGATAAAGTATATGAATTACTTCTTAAACGAGGCATTTGATTTGTTGTTATATTATCTCCATCAACATGGATAGTTGTACTAGTTAGAGTTAAAAATTGAGTTGGTTCTTGTTTTGGAACCAAAGTGTCACAAGAATTTTGAATTAAATTTTGATTTGCAGATTTAAGACTTGATTCGTTATGAAGAGAACTTTTATTTAAATTATTTTCATTAAGGATGGTTGAATTATTTATAGTTAAATTACAATTGAATGATCGTTGTGGAATCAAAATGTCATCAGAATTTTTAGTTTTATTAACACTTTCAGACTTTATATTAATTGGCTGTTTATTGGAAGAACTATCACTAAGGCTATGCTCATCTTCTTCAGAAATTAATGTTGGTGTTTCTGGAGAAATAGAACCATCAGTTTTCATCCCATTAAGGATTGTAATTTTGTTAGTATTATTTACATCACAATAAACAGTTTCTTTAAATACAACAGAAGGGGATTCAAAGTTCTCAATTTTTTGCATTTCTGTACTTGCAGTCATTACTCCGCTATCCAAGCTAATTCTTTTACCCTTAAATTTATGTTCATAAGCCATTGCCTTTTCTTTATATTCTTTCATTTCGTGTCTTTTCTGATCAGTCATCTACATTACAACAATAAATCACTTTTTAGGTAATAGTATTTTACTTATAAACTATCTTGCAAGAAAAAAATGACAAAAATCAGTTGCACATAATCAATGCATTCTCTTGCTGGATATAGTATAAACAAAATCATAATTATTATTTAATACCAATAACGACAAGACAAATAATAAAATATAACTGTAATCAACTATTCTAAAATAATGTAGGTAATAAAATATAAATATAGATTCCCCAATTTAAATACATAATATAGTTCTTGTTTAAGAATGTGTGAATTTGTTTAAGTTTACTTTAAATAGGAAATTTAATTAGTAGCAGTTATTTTATGCTGAATTTCATAAACAAATATGACAAATACAGAATTGATTTTATATGCCAGAATCGGTAAGTATATTAATGTGATAGGATTCAATGAAGTTTTAGTTAGTAATTTTAATTTTAGACTGAAACTATAATGCATTATTTTCTTGTAAAAAATACTAGTTAATCAGTGGTATATATAACGAGTGGCCATCTGGGATCATAGCAAAATTTACAGTTCAATTAAAACATATGTAGTAATGTACCTAAGTATTTACATATTTGCTATAATTATAACCAGACAACTTAAAAAATTTAATTTTCCCACAGATAGTGAACATATTAGTCCTTATAAACTCCATAATAA
This sequence comes from Pentalonia nigronervosa, assembly GCA_014851325.1. Taxonomy (NCBI): domain Eukaryota; kingdom Metazoa; phylum Arthropoda; class Insecta; order Hemiptera; family Aphididae; genus Pentalonia; species Pentalonia nigronervosa. The sequence continues at coordinate 62,520 of JACXSJ010001761.1, read as the reverse complement.
ATCAAGTCTTAGAATAAAATTCTGATGTCAAGAAACTATTATTAATTTATAATAGGGGATTAAAATTATTAAAAATATTAATTATTTAAGAAAACAAACTCGGTAAAAATTTAAAATGTACTTACAAGCGGCGGAACAATTGGAACACCGAATATTTTAATACAGGACACGTACATATCTGTTCTTAATGCCATGATGAATTAACGATTTAATTATGTACAATTTAAACGAATAAATTAATTTTTATGAACTTTAATTTACTGAATTTAATTGACGGAAATACTAATTTTTTTTTGAATTCCTGAGATCAATGTTTAGTTTAAAGCACAGTTTCATTTATCTTATATCTTTATACTTCTCAACTTCCGTCACTTTCTGTTAAACCGTTATCAAGTAGTTTTATTCAAACAGTGCTACCAGCATTATAACAGTTATAATGTTAGTCGATCTTTCATTTTTAACAAATTTTCCAAACTGAACCGTTATCATTGTTTTGTTATTTACAGCATATTATCTTGTATTAAGCCAATTTATATTTCGTAAACATTAATACTATATCAATATCTTATTTTTATGCAGTTACTGAGTTTTACACTTAAGACTTGAACAGTAAGTTATATTTAACTATTAAGTGTTAACTATTTATCGTGAAAATTGAGACAATAAAATAAAACATTTATTCACTGTGGTGGTCAGTTGTTCGTTACTTGAAGTATGAACGACGACAGCAGTTCCGAAACCTATCAGGGTAATTTCGATTTAACAAGTTTTATGTTTGGGAATATCGATGAGAGTGGGCAACTTGAAAATGATGACTTGCTGGATAAAGATACAAAAAAATACTTGGCATCCTTGTCCAAGCTTGGATTTAGTTCGATGGTGTCCGAGGTCATTGACTCATCTGAACTTCGAGGAATCGAGAATGGTCATGAAGACACAAATACTATTGAGGAGAAGTCGCCTACTGCTCAGGATTATTTTGATATAGATGAATTAGCCGAAGAAACAGTTAGCTTCAAGCAGGAAGTTTTAGAGAGCGGCTACAACGGTGACAATGAGCAAAACGATAAACAAACTGATAGATCCAAGAGGCTGGAAACACCACTGGCTGCTATGTTACCTTCAAAATATGAAAATGTTGATGTGACAACATTATTTCCTGATTTTAGAGTTGGAAAAGTAATATTAATGCATATTATAAAAATAAATATCTTAATTGTTTTAAATCTGTATTGATTATAGGTGTTACGGTTTTCTAGATTGTTTAAGCCTAATAAATCTAGTCGTTTGCCTAAAGTTTGGCGAAACGTCAAAACAAAACGTAAAAAAAGAAGACATAGTGATGCAAATGATTATAATTCTTCTGATAATGATTCCAAAACTCAACTTCTATGTCTTGAATATGGTTCATTGCCAGACTCTGAATTCATTGCTTGTGATGATGAGGTTATTATTTATAATATATACATATTGTTATGGAATTTGTTTTAATTATTAATTTTCAGGAGAAATTTTTACAACCGATTGAAAGTTTTTCTAAACAAACTAATCTAAATAGACAAGAAAATGAAGATAGTTCAAATAATCAAGCATACTGGAGAGGTGGTCCAGCAAAATTGTGGTATGATATGTTAGGAGTTCCTGAAAATGGAGAAGAATTTGATTATGGTTTTAAACTAAAAGATAATAAAGTACGTACACATTATAAAAATTATTCTGTATTTAAACTAAAAATAATTTAGCAGTATTTTCCTAGTCTATTAGTAATTAATAAATTATTAATGCATAAGGCCAATCATCTTAAAATAGTGGTAAATTTTTTTTCTCTTTCAAAATTATAAAATATATATTAGTATCTCTATATCTTGTTTATGATTGTAGGACTCTATAGAGATAATATTAATTTATTAGAGACATACAGGATTGCACCCAATAGTTAATAATATACAATAATGTACAGTGGTTTATATTCAAGTAAACAAATAAAACATATTGTATTTAAATTTAATATATTAAATAACATATAAAATATTAAAACCTGAAGAATTAAACAAAATTAAATAAAAATTATTATTTTTATTTTATGAATGAAACTAATAGTAACAACAAATTGTAGGTACTTATCTAAATTGTTATATTTTTATCTTTCTCTATCAAATTATTTATATTTAATGTCTTTTCCGGAATTTAACCTCCTTTGAAGTTAGAAAAATAATAAGACTTTGTAACCATAACATTTTCTCCAAATGTTTAGGAAATTGATTTGAAGTTCTCAATTTCTGAATAATTAATTATTGTTTTAAGATTTAGAATTGTTGAGTAATGTTATTATTAAAGTTGATAATTATTTCAGACTGAAGATATAGAAAACAATACAGGTGAAAATCCATATCCAGAGGATGCCTATTTAATGGTTAGTCAATTACATTGGGAAGATGATATAATATGGAATGGAGAAGATATTAAACATAAAGTTCTTCAAAAATTGAATAACAAGACTAATGCTGCTGGATGGGTACCAAGTAGTACCAATCGTACTGCTCAGGCTTTTAGCCAACCTGGAAAAGGAATGCTTCCTCTTGCAGGTGGATCAGTACGATTAGCTACATCTAATATAAATGTATCCCAATCACAAAATAAAATGACTCCGAAATCAAATATGTAAGTTTTAACTTTAATACCGTTAATGATAATAATTGACAAATCAATATAATTTATTTAAATTTAAATATCTCATATTATATTGTTATCATTACTTTTCACATATTACTTATGTAATTAAAATATACTACATTCTCAAATTTATACTAATCTAGTAGAATAAAAATAAAATGAAAATATGAAAATTGAGTTATACGATTTAGAAGGTAATATTTATATTTATGTTGAGAGAAGATTACTGTTGTAGTACAATAAAACCTAATTAATCCAGACTAATTGAGGCTCTAGGTTGTCCAAATTTATGAAATTCCGAATTAAACAAAATAACATATGAAATGAGCCAAGGTACATACATTTTAGATACTTAGTTCAGAAAAAAAAAAGTATTTTAGATTTAAGAATTACAAAAATTATTTAGTATATAAAATATAATATTACATAATATTAAGCACTGCAAAATACAAAATAACTAGTTATTCTGATAATACTAATAATATATATTATTAAATGGCTGTACGGATAAAATCTTGTACTAAGATAATATAATCTGATACTATCTATTGTTCATTATATGTCATATGAATAAATACAAATCATATTATAGTGATAAGACAAGAGTTTCGTGTAAATAATATAAAGACTTAATTATTACGAATACAGAGCAGTTAAAAAAAATATATAATTTAAAAAAAACCTGTTTGATGATGAATTATATAATTTAGACTAATATTCTGTTAATTCATCATATCTTAGTGGAGTTTGTCCGAAATTATTAAAATATAAGTATAAGAAAGTATAAAATGTGTTAACCTAACCTAACCTGGTGCTAAGTTATCCCTACTCATATAGTTGAGATCTTCAGTGGTAGGGACAAGATATGTACCTAGTGGTTATGGCTGAGAGATGTATATGATTTTATATTTTATAAGGTTGTGCTGTTATTAAATATAAGGCATGAGTGATACAGTGATGATATTATTCTTTCAAGTTATTGATTTAACGGGTAGTATTATACAGTATGTTAATTAATTGGAATGTCAGTAATTAAATTTGAAGTTGATGCAGATATTTTAGTGCGTTTTTTAATGTAATAAATGACTAATAGCCTCCCTTTTAATGTGGTCTAAAAAAAACTTTTAAGAATTCAAAAATACCCATTTTGTAGAATTATTTATTAATTATATGTAGAAAAAACTATTTTATTTTAATGAAAACAACTTAAATTTTTTTTTAATACAAATTACTGTTGTAAAATTGTATTTTTATGAAACTTTGATAACTAATACTAATCCTATAAGTAATAAAAACATACTGCTATTTGAAATTGTATGTAATATTTTTAATTTCTTTTAGAATATTGTTCAATATATTTATTATAAACTGCTATGCAAAACTACTTAAGTCAGTTGTATATGCCCATGACTTTTGTAATAAAATTAGAGATATAGTTGAAAAATATATGAGATATTCCCAGCCATACATTCATTTTATTACAAAGGTCATTGGTCTATAAAACTGACTTGTGCATAGCAATTCATGGAGGATATATTGAACAATATTATATACAATTTCAAGGAGTAGTATGTCCTTTTTATCTATTGAATGAGCATCAGTTATTAAAGTGTGAAAACCGTATAATTTTATAACATTATGCTTTATTTTGATCTTTCACTATTAGAGTCAAATATTACATTTAAAAAACTGTACTACAATATCTGTATTATATTTTGAATTAGAGCTACTTTCCAATTAATGAACTTTACTGTATACATATTTGGTATCAGACGGCTGTCCATTGGTAAGTGCTTGAGTCGCTAAATGAGGCCAGGTCGAGGTTATATTTGTATATAATTGTTTGGTCATATTGCATTATAGCTTCTCTGTGTCTTTTATTATAATTTATATAATAATGTTACTTATTTATATTAATACATTATTAGTCGAATGACTAATTTAATTAATTTTTTTTTTTACATTTAAAGGGGTTCGAAACAACAGCCAATAAATGATACCACAGATGATACTTGGTATTCTATATTTCCAGTAGAGAATGAAGAATTGGTATATGGTGCTTGGGAAGATGAGATCATTTGGGATGCTAAAAATATGGAAAAGATACCTCGTCCAAAAATATTAACATTAGATCCCAATGATGAAAACATTATATTAGGTGTTCCTGATGATGTAGATCCTGCAAAACAAAGATTAGATAATGCTACTCCGGTTAAAGTAAAAATTCCACACCCACATGTTAAAAAATCAAAACTTCTACTTGGTAAAGCTGGAGTAATTAATGTTCTCGAAGAAGATACACCATTGCCTCCACCTAAGTCTCCAGACAGAGATCCATTTAATGTTTCAAATGACTGGTATGTATATAAATAACTTGAGGAATTTTTGTTACAATTTAAACATAATTGTTTATTTGACTAATTTTTAATATAAAATTGATTCGCAATTTTTGTAAAATATACAGTTACTATCAACCAAGGTCGTCTGAAACATCATTACGTCTTAAAGTTGGGGGTGGCAATATTATCCAACATTCAACACCTGTGGTTGAGTTAAAAGCACCATTTATACAAACTCATATGGGACCAATGCGTTTAAGAAATTTCCATCGCCCTCCTATGAAACGTTATTCTCATGGTGCTGTTGCTCAGCCTGTATTTCATTCTGTGCAGCCTCTTTTGAAAAACATAAAAAAGAAAGCAAAGGTAATCAAAACATTGATTTAAATATCTAAGTTATTAAAATATACTTCTATGTTGCACATTCAGAATAGTATGTAACTAATATTTTAAAGATGTCCACTTTTTTCACTGTAAGTACATCAAAAATTAACAACAGTTTTATTAATTTAGCTTAGAGAACAAGAACGAATAGCTTCTGGAGGTGGCGATGTATTTTTCATGAGAACCCCAGATGATTTGACTGGCCGAGATGGTTCAATTATTCTTATTGAATATTGTGAAGAACACCCACCTTTATTAAATCAAGTATGTACCTATATACATATTTTAACTAAAAGATATGATTATTAATTTGATATTTAAATATTTTTAGGTTGGAATGTGTTCCAAAATTAAAAATTATTATAAACGTAAAATTGGTAAAGATCCTGGTCCACCAAATTTACAATTTGGAGAAATTGCATATGCTCATACTTCACCATTTTTGGGTGTGCTATCACCGGGTAGGACAATTCAAGTTATTGAAAATAATTTATACCGAACACCAATATATGAACACAAGCCTTTGGAAAATGATTTCCTACTTATAAGAACAAGGTAACAAAATTATATATTATTACTTTTTTTATTTTATTGTTCTATTAAATTCAATAGATTTGAGTTGAAATTGATTTTGGCTGAGATTTATTAAAGATGATACATACTAATATTACCTATTACTATTTATATTAACTTTCTTATTACAAATGTCTTATTATTTATTCATTTTATATTAATTTCAGGCATGCCTATTACATACGTGAAATAGATGCTTTATTTACATCTGGTCAACTTTGTCCATTATATGAAGTTCCTGGTCCAAACTCAAAACGTGCTAACAATTTTGTGAGAGACTTTTTACAGGTAAAAACTATATTTGTTTTTTATTTAAATTTATTCTTTTTTTTTTGATCTTTTTTTTCTAAGTAGGTTTTTATTTATCGACTGTTTTGGAAAAGTACTGATTATCCAAGACGTATAAAAATGGATGACATTAAAAAAGCATTTCCATCACATTCAGAAAGTAGCATTCGTAAACGCCTTAAGCTATGTGCTGATTTTAAAAGAACTGGTAAGTAATGATGATTAGTGGGAATGAATAAATTGAATAAATAATAATAACATAATATATATTTTAAATTTTAATATTGTAGGATCTGATTCAAATTGGTGGGTAATTAAACCTGATTTCCGTTTACCATCAGAAGAAGAAATTCGTGCCATGGTATCACCAGAGCAGTGTTGTGCTTATTTTAGCATGATTGCAGCGGAACAAAGACTTAAGGTAATTTAAAAATTTAGTTAATTTAGTAAATTTTCATTGGTAATTAATGTTTCTATAGGACGCTGGGTATGGAGAAAAATTTATTTTGACTAGTTTAGAAGATGATGATGAAGAAATGCAACTAAAAATGGATGACGAAATTAAAGTTGCACCGTGGATGACAACCCGAGCATACATACAAGCTATGAAAAATAAATGTTTACTTCAACTCACAGGTCCTGCAGATCCCACTGGATGTGGTGAGGGATTTTCATATGTACGAGTACCTAACAAACCAACGGTATGTTATTTTTAATATATTTTATTATACTAATTTTCAATATTGTACTATTAATCAATTATATCATTTTGTATTAGGTTATGTATTTTATAAAAAAAAAACGCTTTTAAATTTTTATTAATTTTAGTTGAATAAAGAAGAACAAGAAGCTCAACCTAAACGTATGGTGACTGGAACAGATGCCGATTTGAGACGATTGTCATTAAATAATGCAAAAGCTTTATTAAGAAAATTTGCAGTACCTGAAGAAGAAATAAAAAAATTGTCTCGATGGGAAGTTATTGATGTAGTTCGTACATTGTCTACTGAAAAAGCTAAAGCTGGTGAAGAAGGAATGACAAAATTTTCAAGAGGCAATCGTTTTTCCATTGCTGAACACCAAGAAAGGTAAAAAATATTTAAATACAACATAAAAATTATATTTATTTTTATACGTGGATTATCAAAACACCCTTTTTATTGTATAGTTTAGTATAATATAGTATAATTTTAACACATAATACGACATATTTTAATTAAAAATATTAATTGGTAATTGTTTGATATAGACAAAGTAAGTAAAAATAAAAAAGAATATAAAGAAAAATGTAAATAGTTAGGTTAGACAAATTATAATAATAAATAACAGGTATTAAATTGATGATATAACAAGGTATTTATGATGATTGATGGTATTTGATGAATTTTGTTATCTAATTGATTAGTTAACAAACATTAAAAAAAAATACATTTATTTATGCAGGTAATTTGTTCATATTATTTGCTTTTTGATAAACTTTAGATTTTTGTGTTCTACATTTTAAACCTGAGGGACGTTTAAGAGGTATTGATGTCTATACTCCATTTACGTTAAGAAGGAACCTTGAAGGCCGATTTATGTGCAGGGGTGTGGCTTAATTACAAAGTTGGTGTACAGATAGTTTATTTGGTAAGATAGACAAACAGGCGTTACCTGACCATCAACCGACAAAAACTAGTTGTCGTTAAGGTTTCTTCTTAATGTAAATGGAGTATAAATGTATAGTGCAATGTACCGTAACTGTACACGTATCGTGGCCATTTTATAATACATTACCTTAATTCCATATACAAGGATTTTTTTAACACTGTAATTCCGCACATAATATATATTATATACACATAATAGTTAATTTATTTATTAATATTTGTTTAAATACAATATATGTTATTAAAGTTAAATAAAATTAATATTAGAAAGGTAATACTAAAAACAACCAAAAAAGCATAATCTAAACAATGTATCACTGACATTTATATAAATTATTATATAAGATAAATCTAAGTAAATAATAATAATAAAACAGTTTATAACAAACATTATCGTCAATTTAAAATTAAATTTAATCAAATTATAATGTAAATTAAAATTAAATATTATTAAATGAAACTAAGCTTTTTACAAAATTATTTCTATCAATTTTTCACTAACAGCATATTTTTTTGTTAACTGTATACAACACTTATCTCATTTGCCATATTTAAATAAAACTTAATTAAATAGATATGTAGTAAAAAAATAATTTAAAAGAATAATATTTTAAGCAACTACTAGTTAAAGAATGTTCAGAAAATTAAATTCGTCCACAAACATTACACACAGGGAAAATAGACATATTAGTTATGTTATCAATTATATCAATTTTATGGCATACAGACTTTAGGCATTTAAAATGTTTTTAGAATGCGGAGCTACAGTGCGTTTGTTTTTTGACCATGCAGAGAAATAGTGCATACAAAGTTACGGATATTTTTATTCTTGCAAAACTACGGTGCGTCTGTATAGTAGATCTTTTAGGATTTAGAAACTTGAATTCTTTAATACTATTAGGGTCATTGAGTTTTCTATTTAAAAGTGTATAGAAAAATATAAGAATATACTTGTGTACTATTCTTATAATTTTTAGCAAAGTAATATTTATTGTTTTTAATTGTAATAATTGAATTTTACATTTTTATAAATATATTTTAGATACAAAGAAGAATGCCAAAGAATATTTGATTTACAAAATAGAGTGCTTTCATCTCACGAATTGTTGTCTACAGACGAAGGAGAAAGTTTTGACGAAGAAGATTGTTCTGACATTGAAGAAATGGGAAAAAATATTGAAAATATGTTGTCAAATAAAAAAACAAGCACACAAGTATGTAGTTTAATTTCTTTTTGAATTCATAGTGAATGAATATCTGTAATTATACTCAATATAGTTATCACTTGAAAAAGAAGAACAAGAACGTCATGAACTTCGTAAAATGATCATGGGATGCTCCAATGATGAGTTGCGTAAAAGAGACAAGAAGAAAATGGATGATGATGACAGTATGCAGTTTTCATCTACTGGACAACCAGGTGTGGTTAAACACAATAATCATATAAACAATAAAGAAAATAAATATTTAATTCTTTCTGCTTACAGGTCGTGTTCTTAGGATATATAGAACATTTCAAGGATCTGATGGGAAAGAGTACACTAGAACAGAAGTCGTACGTAAACCGGGCGTTATTGATGCTTATCTAAAAATTAGAACGACAAGAGATGAAGGTTTTATTCGTCAGTATGCGCTTATGGACGAAGCACAAAAAGAAGAGATGAAACGTGAAAAACGAAGAATACAAGAACAGTTAAGGCGTATAAAAAGGAATCAAGAACGTGAACGCTTTTCTAATAATACCAGACCACAGCCTGGTAAATTCATATTCTCTTATACATGTTAACCTGACCTAACCTAACCTAACTATTATTATATTTTAAGGTTTTGGTTACTCCATGGTAAACAAGAGCAATTCTTTGAGTAATGATGTACCAATGCCCACTTCTGGCACAGTTACAATACCTAAGCCACGCATGGAAGTCACCCCACCAAGACCACGTAAACCAAAGCCCAGTAAAATGAAACCTGACTTAAAAGTCAGATGTGGAGCATGTGGTAATGTTGGTCATATGAGAACAAACAAAGCCTGTCCTCAGTACAATCTAAATCCTAACGCATCAGTTAATGTTGCTCTTACTGAAGAACAAGAAGAAGAAATTGAAAAACAAATGAATGTAGAAGATGAAGATTTAGTAAATGTAGATGGGACAAAGGTCACATTATCCAGTAAACTCCTGAAGGTTTGTTAGTTTTTAATGATGAATTAGCATGGGTGCCAATTTTAATTATGTATTATATATGTTTATACATTTTTCTTTGTTTAATAGCATGCTGAAGAGGTAAAAAGGAGATCACTAGTTTTGAAAGTACCCAAAGATGCATTATCACGCAGCAAGAAACGTAAAAATGAATTGCACTGTGATTATTTAAAGAAACCCGATCGTTCTGCTAATAGACGCCGTACTGATCCATTAATTGTTCTATCCACAATATTTGAGTCTATATTAAATGAAATGCGCGGTATGCCTGACGTTCACCCATTTATTTATCCAGTTAATGTCAAAGTAAATTAACTGTTATTATTAGTTGTTAAATAAATACATTGTTTAATTCACCTAAAAATTGTATTTCACAGAAGGTGCCCGATTACTACAATATAGTACAGAGACCAATGGATTTACAATCTATAAGAGATGGATTACATTTGAAAAAATATCAAAACCGTGAAGAATTTCTTTCTGATGTCAATCAAATTGTTGAAAATTCCACATTATACAATGGTAAATAAATTATGATAATGTGGTTTTTTAATTAACCTATTTTATTTTACTTACAATGACATAACTAATTTTTAGGTGCTAAAAGTTCACTAACAGTTGCTGCTCGTCGTATGTTGGGAGTTTGTGTAGATCGTCTACATGAAAAGGAAGAACGTCTTATGTTACTGGAAAAAGCAATCAACCCACTATTGGATGATAATGACCAAGTAGCTTTAACATTTATATTGGATAATGTTGTTGGTAAAGTAAAGACTATGAGTGAAGCATGGCCATTTATGAAGCCAGTCAATCGTAAATTAGTCAAGGATTATTACAATGTCATTAAACAACCGATTGATTTAGAAACTATTGCTTCACGTGTTTCTAGTGAGTACTATATATATTTTTATTATTATTATTATTCAGTAAATTAACTAACATATCATGTCGGAAAATAAATGCTTCAATGTGTTATCTAAGTTAATGGGTTTAGTTGCTATCGAAGAAATAGGGAAATGAGGAACAGTTATACATAGTAAGACCGGCAAAATCAGTCATAATGTATCCATGTAAACCGTGGCACACAACCAAAAAGATGAGAAAAAAATTTGCTTTTATAGAGAGAAATTTCACGCTACTAAAATATTCATACTACATACTACTAGGGTTATTGATTATCCAAATAAAATGCAAGATAAAGAAAATAATAAAATTGGTAAAAGTTGGATATTTTTGGTTCAAATATTATAGTATAACTATAATTCCAGTAAAAGAAGAAATTTTGAATAGAAGTTTCTGAGTCTGGTGTTAAAACCTTACATATATTATACCGAAGTTTGAACTCGCCTCTATTCATTTAGGTTTTATGAGTAGTAATAGAAAAGGTCCATAAAACATAAACTGGTAGTTCTTGTCCAATCAAGAGGTGCTTGTGCATTTAGTATGCTTCAATTGGCATCAAGCATTTCCTATATTTAACCACTTCACTAATTTAAATTATTTTAATGATTAATTTTATTTTTATGAGATCCTTATAAATATTTACATAATTACATGTTAAATTACAATACTTCATTTAAGTTATTATTCATTTAAAATGATTGTAACTTAGTTATAGATATTAGCTTGTAGGTGTGCACACGAAAAAGGCAGAGTGAGCAACTGCTTCAACTGTGAGCTAAATTTTTTCTCCAAATATAATGTATACTTTAAAAATATTATATTTTAAACCATGACTGATATTAATAAATTATCTTAAAAAATACAATAATAATTTACCACAGATTATATTATAAAAAATATTGCTTCCATACCATTAAGGTCTGTGTACGCCTATAATTATATATAAAGTACCAAATTTTTTATACATGTGTTACATAATTACTTTTTTCAGGTCATAAGTATCATAACCGTAAGGAATTTTTGGGAGACATAAATTTAATTTTTGAAAACAGTGTTGCATATAATGGCGAAGATTCAGAGTTTACGCAACAAGCAAAAAAATTGATAAGTGTGGCTACAGAATCATTAGAAGAGGTAAATAAATGAAACAATAAATAATACACAAAAATCTTATTTCTATAAAAATTTCAGTTTGATCAATACTTGACCCAAGTGGAACAAAATATCAGTTTAGTTCAGGCCCGAGCTCTAGAACAGGTTGAAATGGATTCTGCCGCAGAAGATGATTATGCAGATATGCAAGATGTTGAAGATGTATGTTATGTTACCTTATTATTTAGTATATATTGTGCAGATCAATTTTTGTTGTTTCATTCATTTTAAAAAAATCTGTCGATATATAAAGTAAAAAAAATTTTTTACAGAACTTAAATTCGCCAAGAGAACATAAAGTAAACATTGAAGACATAGAATTTCAAATGGATCCAGACAGCAATTTCAAAACAGAAACCAATCATATATTAGAAGATGGTAATTTTTTCAAAAAAATAAATATACTGCGCGGTTTTTAATATTATTATGATTTATTTTTAGACTTACATTGTTCGAGTGAAGAAGATGATTTTATGGAAGTTGTTGGAGAAAATCCGCCAGATGACGACAGTCAACAAGTAGCAGAAGCCATGGTTTTGCTCGGTAACATGGGATACAATCCTGCTCCTGAAACTTTCTCCAATCATATCCAAGGTGAAATACAAATATCATACTAATCTAACAGCGTATAATTTTTGTTTTTTTAATAGCTGATGAAAGTATGGACCTCGATCCAAATTATGATCCTTCAGACTTCCTACCTACAGGTAGTCGAAATCTAGACACAAGTGATGAAAAAGATATCCCAGGGTCAAGTAATCAAAATCATGCTAGCGCAAATATCCAAGATGATTTGGAAATTAGTGATTCGGATGAAGACAGTCCTCATGATGACAGCTTGGATATTAAAACTGAAGGTGATTTAGGAGAACTGTGGTTTTAAGTGATCACTATTGTTAATTGTTTAAAATGTATTTATAAAATAAATTTATTTGTAAATTTGATATATTTTCATACTTATCATGTTTTTTTTTCTTTACCCATTGTTGTACTTACTGTTTTATACTATATGAACATGTTATTAAAGTTTGCTTATTTTTATAATTAATAAAAAGAAAAGAACTTCATTATTATAAGCAGAAAATATATTGTTGATAATTCTATGAAAAAAAGAGATATTTTTACAAATTAAATACCTAGTGACAATTTATTTGAAGTAATAAAATAAATAGTTTGAAATATGCCTACTTACCAGCAAGAGTGTAAGACTGATTAAACTCTAACAGTTTCAGCATTATAAAATTATATTAATTTTGATAAATATATTATTAATTTAGTTAGCTATTTATTTATCAAACACTAATTGTGTTAAACAGTAACAATAAAAAAGGTTGCCTAACAAAATCAATTTAACAAGTCGAAAAGTTTATGGATTATTTAAGTTTACTGTGTACAAGTAGCAAAAACAAGTTATTATATCCCAAATGAAGATACTGCTGGCAATTAATTAAAATACTATAAATTAATAATAAATAATTTATATTAATTTAAATATATAACCATAATATTCTAAGTACGGTAAAAATTAAAAATTAAAAACAAAATAATTGGTATTAGACAAAATTTAATAGTATTTTATAATAAATATATAAGATATATTGTACATTATGATTACCTAATCCTACATTTTGAATATTTGTAATCACTATTTAATAATAAATACTAAATCATCTAAAACAATTAAATTGCACATAAAATAACTATTTACAAAATAGTTTGGTACAACAAAATAAATATAATAAGTCAACTCATAATACATAGGTAAGCATGAGCTGATAAATAATATAATCATAATACAAAAAACTTTTACAATTTATATCATAAAATTTGTTTGTTATTTTAAGAAAATATGAATAGAAACAATATAACGAGAATAGATAAAAAAAAACAATTTTGATATAATAACTTTAATAAATAATAATAAAAATGAAATATTGCATAACAAATAATAAATTTATTGAAAATTTCTACATCACTCAGTTGATGGTAACATTTCAGCTATAACTTTCAAAAATAAAGACGCACAAACTAAAAACATAAGTTAGTTAACTGTAAAATCTAAAAAACAAAATGATTATAACTTAAAAAAGTTTTCAACTAGCAATAATCGCACCTCGGATGAACCTCATTGGTTACGATATCGCCACTGCGCAAAGCTAATTATTATAACTTATAAGTAAACATTTCTCAATCAAATAAAATTATAAATTGGACAATGTACAATGTTAGGTAATATCTGAATGGATTTTAAGTTTAATTTTTAAATAACTTAAATGTATGTACTTAAATATAATAAATATTATATTATAATTTTAAGGTTTTGTTGTACATTTTGAGCAATATGATTATATCCATAGATAATGGAGAATCTATGACTTTATATCAATAACAGGAAGACATGCTCCCAAACCCATAATATATTAAATATTTTTAAATTAAACTATAAACGTTAATTGAATTGATTAATGTTAAACAATTTTTAACTTAAACTTGGCACACATTGTCTTTAAAAAAAAAGACAAATAACATTGATATAATGTAATTAAAGCTGGTCAAAATATGACAAACCTTAATTATAAAAATTGTTTGTCATCATCTACTGTACTACAGTAGACAGTAATAACAATTGTCGTGCAAACCCAGTTTTTAATACACTAAATAAACGATTAGTATTTAGTAATGAAATAATATAATAATGAATACAATTATTTGTTATTGTTAATTTAAATGATACATAGTCAATGATTATTATTAAAAAAGTTTGTAGAAGAAAAAAAAGTTTGTTCCAAAATTAAATTCAAATGATTTTTTAATTAGAATTTTTGGACCATATATTCTAAATAACAAAGTGTTGTAACTCATATTTTACTGAAAAAAAAAATTAAATTTAGTATATTTTCTACACACAAGACGTATACAACATAAAGACAGAATTTTAATAATATGAGAATATTATTATTTAAATATTATACATTTATGTGTATGCATTATGCATATTTTAAGGTTTTTAATGTATATGTATGTATTTTATATGCATATAGTGAAAAAACATATTTTGGTAGTATACAATTGAAATATAAAGGATTTGCAGGAATATTGAACGAATAAGTGTTAGTAAAGATATTTTTTCTTATTCTTTGAATCGGCCCAATCTCTATATTATAATTCCACATAGCTTTTGTACAGTTTTAAGACATTATTTTTATACTCAAATATTTTTGACAAGATTTTAAAACAATGCTGTTATTTGTGATCGCCTTCTACAATTCATGAGAGTTGAGCCTTCTATTAATAATAATATAATTGCCAAATAATGATTGAATAAAATAAAAAATGAATATAAGTGACAACTGTTTAAAAAAATGCCATTAATATGGGGAAGGGAGGCTTTATGAGCCTTACATATCAAATCAGATTAATTAATTTTAATCAAATCCCCTTTACATTCTTGGCTAAGCTTTAACCACTGATTAATATATAGTCAATAATTAAACAGTTAAATATTCAAATTAAATAACTTTTTAAAAAAAATTGTTATTAATTAAAATGAATTATTTCATTCTATAATTTCAGTGTCTACCTAATAAGCATCTAGACAAACATTTTTCATTTGGAGTAATTGAAAAAAGATATTTAACAATTGTAATACCTAAGTAATAATTGTATTACTATGCAGAATGTTTTAAATAGATTAAATATAATACAATATATTATTTAGAATCCATCAGTTCACCTTGGTGAATAAAATGCAGTGTAGTATAAAAATTAAAACATAATATTTTTTTTAGGTTAGGGTTGTACAGAAAATAGAACAAAGATTTTATTAACATATTGCGGTCAGAATAAATAATGCAGCATTGTTTGCATGATTCCAAGAACAATTAATAATATTTATACAGTCCACACAAATCACATTTCAGTTTAGGGTCCTATAGTTTCCTATTACATTATCAAAAACTTGAGCAAATAATATTTTAATAATAATGCGATTCCTAGATCTTTTAGTAGATACCTAATGGTGGTGGTTCCTGGAAACAATACAATTGATACAGTAGCGACCAGAATATATTATGAATACATTTGTATCAATATGACAATCACTGTTAGTGTAAATTTTATTTCAGTAATCAAACAATATGCTTCTGTAATTATATGTCGACATGAGACTAAATAAGCGTTAACTTATACTGCCTTAGTAACAGTTTAATGTTCAATAAATATTTAATGAGTAATGATTTATTCAGTATTTGCTGTTTAATCCATCTACTGGATAATGCGGACCACCACATATTATGGGCAAAATTCTTAGAATAGAAACAACCATTATTGTTGATTCACATTGGACAAAAACATCTCTGCCCATTGCAGAGAGTTTATTTGTTTAAAATAAACGGCGAATACTTTATTTATTTTATTTTCCTCTAACCACAAGACAAATTAAGCAAACAAATCAGCACTTATTCTTTCTCTTGAAAATAAAATCCATTAAAAATATGAATAATAATGATTATGATAGCGAGTTTTTCATATTTCATAAATTATTTGCAGAGGTTCTAAGTACGTCAGACGGCAGTCTCAGTAAAGGAACATTATAAAGTTAAAACAATTTCATTTGTTAAAAAAGAATGAAAAATCAATAATGAAAATTGAAAAAAAAATAATAAAATAGTATAACAACCATGGTAACCATTTAAGTTTGGCTTGATCCATAAGTACCTGCCGGAGGTCTGTACATTTGAGGTAAAGTGAAGTGTTGCAATCTGTTAAATGCATATTTTCTAACACCAGTGTTTTTGTATGCATTTTCTCTCCTACACCCCTCACTGAAAGACATATGACAACCGTAAGTTTTTCTTATCTACTTTTTTTCATTATAATATTCAAAAAAATTGTAAGTACCTTCTCATACAATCTAATGCTCGTTGAATTTCACTTTCTGCAAGTCCATACTCCAAATTCAGAATAGAACACTGTTCTAGTGTAACAGACATACCTGTTCGGTCTTTGGCACTTTTACAACTTGTAAATCTTAAACCTAAAAGTAATTATAAGGTTAGGATAAAAGTATTTATACCTCAAAAATATTAGGATCGAAAACAAATTTAAATGAAAGAAATACAAATAAAAATAATAAAAACATTGAGAAGTTCTATGAAAGTATAAAAAAAATCATAAAATGTAATATGTTTTACCTTTTAAACGGCGACACACTATAGCTGTTGTTTGCAGTATTTCTACATTTTTACTCTTACTGCTGTGTAATGAATCTTTTAAATTACTCATTAATTCTGCAACAGAAGTGCCTTGTCGTTCATAATCACCATTGTTAGATAAATTAAGTTTACGGTATTTCGAACAGAATTCATTTAATCTTTCGAAATTATCAATATTGCTGCTATCCTGTGGTTTTGTATTTCCAAGGTTTTCTGCAATAGTTGCCATTTCATTAATACCCATATTAAAAAAAACAGGCGTAACCCGAAATGGAGCAATGTTTTTAGAAGGCAATAAAGATTGAATTAAATCAGGAACTGGTAATAAGACACATAAAGAATTCTTAGAACCAACAATCCGTGGCATAATTTCATCTTTTGGATTTTCTCTATAAATAAAAATATTAATTATTAAATACATATTATTTTTTTAATTCTATAAATAATACCTAACAGCTTGCGATAATGGTAATAAGGTGAAATTCACAGTAGCAAGATCTTCAATGGCAATAGCCATGTCACCCCACATGTCAATCTCATTACCATAGTAACTCAATAAACATTCAAAAGAAGCTAAACAACCAATTGAAGACAATACATACAGGAATTCAGGTTCAGGCTTTTGACACCACAATTTCGCCATTAAACCACTGACCAGAGCAGTCAACTAAAACAAAATTAAAATTAAAATTAAGTGTTCTTTAAATTTTATTTTAATTATTTATTTTATTTACCGCTTGTGAAAAACAAACATGTCTACGGTAACGGACATTGCATGACCTTTCAGCTGATCGTTTATCCTCTTGTACTCTAAAAACACTATGCGTAAGTCTAGCAGTTTTCAAAAGTCCATCCATAGCTTGACGAAGTTTACGCATGCTTGGCTTTAATTCAGAACCCCAATCAGTCATTAGATTAAAATCAAGCCCTTCTGTAAACTTGTTTCTGGAAGGTGCACTAAGAACAGAATAATATACTTATATATTTTATGACTTAGTA
This sequence comes from Pentalonia nigronervosa, assembly GCA_014851325.1. Taxonomy (NCBI): domain Eukaryota; kingdom Metazoa; phylum Arthropoda; class Insecta; order Hemiptera; family Aphididae; genus Pentalonia; species Pentalonia nigronervosa. The sequence continues at coordinate 44,146 of JACXSJ010001761.1, read as the reverse complement.
AAAGCTTAAGAAAAATAATCACTTGTTGTTAGTTGTTGTTTGTGGATTGTTATCAGCAATTTGAGTGATTCTAGAATCTAAACTTACTGACTGATGACAATTTGTTGCCTAAAATATTTTTTAGTTATTATAAATTCTTAATATTAATAGAGTTTTGTTATAAACCAGATATTGTATACATATTTTATATTTTTATTTTGTAGCAAAATGTATATTGTACGGAAAATATTGTTATAAATTTAATAATAAGGCAAACAGAAAATTTATAAATATTTTGCATGGTAAAAATAATTTACTTGATTTGTTGATGAATTTGAACGAAAGCTACGACATCTTTGAGACCTCAATCTCACTGCTGGACTATTGCAACGACCACACAAAAATTTAACTTTGCTCACAAGACACATAATACTAGCTTCAATATTCAACTGAGTAAGTTCCCAAGGTTCTGGTTCTTCAGTTGGCTTATAATAGTTGGCTGATGGTGAATTACACATTGAGTAAGTGTCCAAAAATTGACCTGTTTTCATACCATTCCCACTTTCATTCAGTAATGAATTTTTTTTTGAACCTAAAAATATTCCTTTTAAATATCTTTTTATAGCATTTTAATTTATAAAATACATACTATAATGTTAAATTTTATTCAAAAGCATACCAGAAATATGGTTTACATCTTCTTGAATATTGTCTATTTCACCCTTAGATTCTGGAAACACAATAAACTGTTGTTGGTCTTCACTACCGCTCAAATCATGTTCTTCTTGAATTTCTTTTGAATCAAACTTCATCAAATTCCTCAAGCATTTTGGGCTTTCAGGAGTATACAAATCCTCCGTATCTGGTGATTGTAGATCAAAATTTATCTGGCTCGCTATACGTTTAAATGGCGATACATGATAATTTGATGTATGTTTAATGGATTCATTGTCATCACACAAGACGGGCGTCACTTTATGTTCTTCAATAAAATTTAAGGCTTCTTCAACAAGTTTTGGATCCCAAAGGCTTAGCAAAATACGAGTCTATAAATTATAATATGCTAATTTATAAATATTATAGTATCATAGAATACATTCTACAGTTAAGTACACTTAATAAGCTATTTCGTATATAATTAAATATGAGTAGTACTGAATAATTATGAGTAACTGATAAAGCTAAATTTATTAAGCACATACAATAGTTATTTAACTTATTGAATAGTGCAAAACATCAAAAAGGTTTTTAATAGTGACTTTTAAAAGTATAATTACTTTGGATATCATATCATTACAAATTGGCATCATTCCTGCAGTTTGTTTGTCTTTAGCTAAATTTAACAAGCTTTTCATTGCATCTACTACCTCTCGTCTTAAAAGTTTAATTGCTTGAATAGCATCAAATGCCATAGTAATTTTACTACTGGCCATGGCATGGCCATTTGTTTTAAGTGGTGCTTCTTTGAGTTGTTGTAATAATCTTAAATATAAATATATATTATAAATTATCAAAAACATAAATATTTTATTTTTTAAAAAAACTGTTTACTTTATCAATCCTCCAGTTTTAGATTTATGCGAGTGTGCAGTAAATGCGCCAACTGTAATTGTATCATAAAAACCACTTTTTTTTAGTGTATCATTTTGAACCCAAATACGTTGTAAGTGTAAGTTTGTTGGTGCAAATTCTAAAGAACGATCATTTTTACGCGAACTTGGTTTAAAATGAACCCCTAAAAAAAATTTAGATTTAGATTTTTTATAGAAGACAATTGTTTAGAGTAACATAACATTCAACTAATTTTAATAAACACAAAAATGAACATATAAAAATGGATGAAATACATTGAAAATTAATCGATGATTAAATAAATTAATCTACGATCAATAATCTTCAAAAATTAAAAATTAGCTGAGTTATCTTCAAAAAATATATTGTAATAATTTACAATAACATTTTAATAAAATTTTAAGACTCATCAAAAAGAGTGTTAAACATTTACCCTTTTGATTTTCGAGATTTTGTTTGGCTTGAGAATACAAATGTAATAGTTGCAAATGTCGGTCAAGTAGTTCTACTTGTTTTGAGTGCCATGGCTCAGATAGTTCCCCCATTCCTGATACTTCTTGTAAAAGTTCTTTTTCTTCAAGTATCCATATGTTTCTATTTACAATAATGGTTAATTATCACTTGTTGTTTACTAACTTAGATGAGTAAATGCTTACAATAATTGTTGTGGCAAATAAAAACATAATTTGCTTTCAGCCATTATTTCATAAGCAGATATATCACCCCTTAGGCCAGAATGAAAACGATATGTCACAAACGATACATTGTCAAATAATAAATACAGATAGTTCTGTAATGGGACGCGTAATCTGGATCCAAGTCTTGGAGGTAATGATTGTGTTCTTCGATGATTTACCATCTAAAATAATTAAAAAATATATATTCTATAAATATATTATAATAAATATTATTTTTAATTAACTTACAGGAATGTTATGATTGTTATACATTAATGATTTGCATGGTGTGGACTCTGTACTCATGTTATGCCCAATCTGTTTGTCTGGGCGACAAATTGTCATGGACACAAAACCAATAATTTTATCTAAATCAGATCTAATACTTGGCGATGACAGGGGTAAACGGACACGTTGACCATTATTTCCAGAATGAGTAGCTTCTAACAACGAACAAAGTGTTGTTTCGCAATGTCCCATTTTTACAGCGGTTCCAGAAATACATTCTCGGACATCATACACTGATACTCGAAGGATACAATCCTCAGTTAACCCATCACTGCACTGTAACCATATAGTTCTCAAAAATGTTGGATTACTATTATCAATGATAACTTCTGTGTTAGCATAGTTTATCCAAACATTTTCACTTGGTATACAAATTGATACAACAATTGCTGGATTTGGAGAACGCCCATGCCCATCACACATCAGGTTATCACAAGAAAAACATATTTCGCACAATGGTACCTTTGTTAGATCTAAAACATGGACATAATTATAGTTAAAATATGAAAGTAAAAATTATATAAATAGATAGGTAATATATTAAAATGTACCTAGTTTAGGTTGATTTTTACGTAATCTCCACATATTAATATCTAAATCTGGTTTTCGTTTTACTTCTAATTGTCTTCTTAAATCCAACAATCTTGCCCGCATGATTTCGTAGCTTGCTTGTTTTATAGCTTCTAACCAAGAATCTCTTTCTGGCTCTGTATGTGCAGCAATTTGTTGACAAATACCATTTTCAAAAACTATTAATTTAAGTTATTAGTAATTCTATTAAGTAATTAAATAAATAAAAATGTTGACTTGGAACAATGTTACCTATTTGAAAACTAAATGGTCCTTCTGGTGGAGACTCATCTAATTGTACAGAATAATTTTGTAGAACAATAACCCCTAGTAAATCTGATAGCTGATCATGAGACTTAAGATAAAATAGCAAATTTCCTCTTAAACGACACCAACGCTCAAAATTAGCTTTAAAAAATATATACATATTAGTATTATTAATAAAATATTTTAAATTGAAATTCTATTAAAAGATTTTTTCATAAACATGGTGGCTATTTAAGTCCTTTTATAGAATCAAACATATTATAAATAGTACAGTACAATAGGTATATTATAATAAAATTTAATGTTAAAATCAAAAAATAATATTTTTGTAACAGTATTATGAAATCAATTAAAGTAATATATTTTTCATTTTTTAGATTTTTATTAACTTTATAAAAGTCAATATTTAATACTAATAACTATAAATTGTAATAATCACCAACTAATCAAAATCACCAGTTGAACACAATAATTAAACTAATAAATATATGTTCATAGGTGCACAGAGGTGTGGCTGATTGAACTATAGACATTTAACATATCTAAACATACTCGTGTTTTTATTGTAGGTACTCATAGATGATGGTTCCGGAAAGGATACATGTAATATAAAAATAAGTTATTTAAAAAAAATAAAAATGCATTCTAACTGTGTTTATTTAAATTAATAAGAAAATATTGTGGAATAAGTAAACTGTAGCTTTATATATCAAAATTCAGCGCACTCCTATATACTGTATAGACCAGGGGTGCCCAACCCGCAGCCCACAGGACGCATGCGGCCGAGTATAGATTTTAATGCGGCCTTCACTTCAATTTAAAAATCATTAATTAATTGTACATAATATATTAATATTACGAGAAAAAATTTATTTTAAAAATATAAAACTACGAAATATTAAACATCAAATAAACTATTAAGATAAACTTTAGTAGTGTTATTAAAGCAATTTCAAATTTCACATTAGTTTTATTATTATTTTTTATTATAAATAAAATATATTTTTCCATGCAATTATAATAAAATATTAATACTTGTAAAATAATTTCTGATTATTATTCGCTATTGTAAAATTATAAAAAAATGTATTGTTGTATTATAGAATATAATTTAATCATTTAATTTGAATGTATTATTATTAAAAAGTATGTAGCCTACAACAACTTCTATCTATATAATGTGACCCAGTCATCGCACAAGATTGAACACTCCTGGTATAGGACATAATATATTACAAACTGTATAGATTTAAATAAATATGTAAAAATCATCCTCACCTGTAGCATGACAATAAAATTAGAAAGGCTTTTAGATATAATATTATTTATATTCAGAATTATATGAGAACAATAATGAAAAAATAAAATTCTTGTGTTAATTACATTAATATTTTTACCTTGAGTTTTTACATAAAAAGTTATTACTTATCAACATGCAACGTAAAGAAACTAAAGGTTCAAAGATTATTTCAACATAAATGAACAATTAACTGTTAGGTTGGCTAGTAATGGGTTGCATATGGATATATCATGCAACAATACATAAATCTCATGCTAAATATTAATGAACAACTAAATGTACAGTCTGTTTATAATACAAATGTGGGAAAAACTATGTTTTATAAATGTTATCATAATACAGTTAATAATTTCCTTAGACTTAATTAAATTTATTAATCAGCTATTAAAAGTCAACCACAAATCATAATTTTTAATTAAAAGTTTTAACCAATTATAAAAATAAATAAATACATATGTATCTCGTTTTATATAATAGATTGATTAGATTAATTAAGTATAACATTGAAATTCGAATTAATTGACAGCTATTTTAAATTTGGAGTTAAACGCATTTACCATACACAGACTATACAGATGTTATTTTGCAAACTAGATTGGCTTAAATAAAATATAAGTAAACATTTTTATTGTTCTACCATAAATAAACCACTTAACACACCTCATATTTTATTTATGTATCATATAATTATTTAATTATTCTAAATGCTTATAATCATATACCTTTATGTGATCCGCCATAACAGTTCAAATCGCTTAGATGTTCCCGTTTTTTGCTTCGTTTTGAATCTCTTTCTGAAATTGTTTAAATAAATCTAATAGTCTAAAAATCAATTATGATTGAAAAAACATAAGACCTCTAGTCTCTTAACCAAAACAAAAAACAAATAATTCAAAATGCAATAATTAGATTTTCTTTTGTTATATGCAAGAATAGAATAATTTACAATCTTAAAAATCCACACATACAGTTTAATTTTAAAAATGTATATAATTATTTTTTCTTTTAAAAAAATATGAAATATAGTCATAAAATTGTATTTTTACTTTACTATAATAACCTTAATCACAAGAGTTTTAATTTTAATTTTTACTTAAAATGTATTTTTATACTTATTATTATTTATTTGATATTTGCAGGGCTATAGTTAGGAAAAATCGCTAAAAATCGCAACAAGAAAAAGATTTTTAAAAAATTATCAAATTAATTATATTAATAATAATACATTTTAAATGTGATTATATTTATCAAAACTCAAAAGCTTAGACTCTTTAAATAAAATAAAAATTAGAATTGGAAAAAATAACAAAACAATATATTCAATAAATTTACAATGCCATATAAAAAAATAATATTGATATATTATTATAAAATCAAAAAAACTTTTAACTAGTTAAATTTGTTTGAAAAAACTGCATTAGTTATTCATAAACAAAGCTTAAATCCCACAAACACAAATAAGTAAAGTTGCTTACTGCATGAAATTTTTGAATGAAGTAACTACCCATTTGTGACACTTCTGCAATGTTCTAGAAAAATGGAATCTAAAATTATTTAGTGATAAAACAATAAATTAATTGTGTTGTTATTATTTAACAAAGATAATTACTGTATTCTTTTTTATCTATGATTGAATTATTATTAATTGATGTAGATTGAACTTGTTTACAATAACATTACATATTATCGGACGACTCAATTTTATCTTATTGATAAATTTATATTACTATATTTATTATAGCCATAAATCATAATAATAATTACTGTAAACATATTTAATAACATATTCATAGCTATTTTAACATATATTATCATTTTTTTTTATCTTTTTAAACCTACATTTAGAGTGTTTTAACAATGTTTAAATAATTATGTTAATTTCGGTTATGTTATATATTTTTCAGTTATTTCAAGACTGACCAATATGTTATTTCGCGCAATGTTATATGATTCAAATCCAAGACTTAAGAGTAATATTAAACTAATACAATTACATTGATATTAATTTAAAAGTACTAAAATGTATCATGCAAAATTCCAAACAATGATGTACTCAAAAAACACAATTTATACATTAACATGCCAAGCTGATATAAACTATGCCAATATTAGATTATGACAGTAACTCTCTAGTATACAAATGGTAAGTTTGTACTTTGTTTAACTTTCTTTTTTTTTATACATTTCAAAAGTACCAACGAGCCAAGTTATTTATACTCACTCTCAGTTCTTCTGAAAAACCCTTCTTGGCGTTCGCGTACAAATAACAGACCTTCTTTGTCAAATTTATTAGATGGTTGTTGTGCCAATGTGATCATCTCCTGTTTATTGAAACGCATTTCATTTGTTGAGCCTATAAATAAGGAACGAGTCAAATATTGTGAATGAAAACCATAAATGAATACTTACCGACAAACAAGTCTACCGGGAAATGTGTATGTGGAAAACACAATATTGAAACATATCTGTTATGTGTTCACTTGTTTTTAATCTGTCTCAATGAAGATTGAAGAACTGTTCAGTTAACCGAAACAGTTTGCCAATCGCAGTTTCTGCGAATAACATTTTTAATTCGGATGTTACAGAAGTAACATTACGTTTTGAAACAGTAAAAATGTCTGTATTGGTACAGAGTTATGAAGAGAGATTAAAATTTGAATAAGAACCAATTAAAATAAACATTATTTTCGTTGCAGATTCTAAATGAAATGATAAATGTTTTTTTTATTTTTACTTTCATCTAGTGATAGCAACCAGTGTATGACATTGATAACGAAGTTTCTCCTATAATGATTGAGGAATTTAAATTTTCACTTTGTAACAATTTTTTAAAAATAAACACGTAACACACAGGTTTCTTATTTCTGAAATTTTAATAGTATAACCTATTATGCAAAATTCAAAATAAATATAAAATATCTACCAATGTTTATATTTTATATGGCTATATGATACCTATAGTTTTTTACGTCTATGGGCTGCGGCAGTAGCGTGCTCAGGTTTTTTGAAAGGGAGATCAAGCTGAGCAGATTCAGAAAATGTTAACAGGGGGTGTTCAAAAAAAAAAATAAATAGTTATACCTTAAACAACATAAATTATGTAATTTAAAATTGATTGTATTAATGTCTGGACGACAAGTGTCTGGACAGCAAGCACCCATAGCCACTCACCCACCCCCACCCTTGAATCCACAACGTAGACCGGGGCCCAGTGGATATGAAACAATTCATAGATCACGTTACATAGCGGTGGATATACTTTCATTGCTTTATCATACACTGTTTATGACAAAATAAGTCAAAAGGGAGGAGGTTCAATACCCCTTATCCCTCCGTAAGCACGCTTCTGGGCTACGGGCACGATCGAGTTGCAGTGACGTAAAATTTTAGAATTCCATACGAATTTTATGTTAGAAAGTAGCTATATAGTATATATATATATATACTATGGAATGTAGACTACAGGTGTAGATTAACGTATAGATAAACTGGGCAATAGGCATTTGCCTAGAGCGCTGAGATTTTCAGCCTTAGCCCATCATAATAAGGGGCGTGCTGGGCGCCACGTCGATTTTGAATCTATTACAAATCTTGGCGTAATTTATTAATACTTTTAGATATTATTTATTATATGTGAATTTAGACTTTACATAAATAAAAACAATAAATAAAAGAAAGATAATTAATACACTTCTTTGGACATTTTGAAATGACAGAATAAAAACTGAATATTATATTTAAATATTTCAGAAAAAAAAATATTGTTCAAAACATAATATAGTAATTACCTATGTTGTATCATTTATTCAAATGGTTGTATGTATAATTTATTTTCAGGTAATGTGTTTGATGAACCGAATTTAATAAAACAGCTAATGAAAAATCATTTAGTGGAAAACATCATTTTCAAATGGAAATTTATTTTATGTTAATCCATTTGTTGAAGACTAAATTGTGTATAAGGCATGATGCTTATTCTTCAATTTTTTAAATTTATATAGTTACAATGTCTTTTTTTTATTATATATTAGCTACTAGTATACAACTATGATAGCTCAACGTTTACTGATTATACACAATACAACATAATACATTACATTTTAATATTATATGACAAAGCCAGCATCCAATATAAAAGAAATTACAATTTTAATAGCAGTTGAGGATTTTGTGTTAAGTATGAAATAGATATTAAAAGAGATATTAAGAATTTTAAGTGCGTTAATTAAAATTAGATGTTTGGCCTGTAGGGCAGGACAGTTAAATAAAATATAGGATAAGTCACAAATACATTCATTCAGGTGAAGTGTACAGAATGGAAAATCGTTTAAGCCAAGTTTGAATGAGTGGCTGGGTAGCAGATGATGTCCTATGTGTAGCCTATTGAATTTTACAATATATGGTTTATGTAAGTGTAAGTTATTAAACCAAGTTTTTTTAAGAATATTAGGTGTAGTATTTATATAATTTGAGGCGAAGCCCGCGGGTAGATTGTTCCAGAGAGAAAGCCACATGTTGGTAGAGTATTGTTTTATCAGAGGGGTGAAGTCCGAATGTGGAAGTAGAGAAGGAGAAGGAGAGATGAAATTGAACGAAGATTTAGCCAGGAAGTCTGCAACTTCATTACCGTGTATATCTGTATGACTGGGAACCCAAAGAAAACGAATATTATAATTCAATTGATTTAAGGTGAAAATGAGGGACTTGATACAAAAGATAAGTGGGGATAGATGAGAGTTAAATGGGTTTGAGTTTAAAGCACGGAGGTACGACATAGAATCAGAGACAATTAAGTAATTATTGAGGGAAAAATTTAGAATTAATTTTAAGACTTCAGTGATGGCATAGCACTCAGCTGTGAAGGAAGAAGATGTAGGAGGAAGGTTACTAGTAAAAGAGACTTGTAGGTCAGGAATATAGAAGGCATAGCCAGCGGAAAGAGGGGAGACAGATTCATCTGTATAAACCGAAATGAAATTAAAAAAGCGTTCATTAAAATAATACAAAACAGCTGCATTGACCGAGGAAGAAGACATAGATTTAAAATCGTTGGAGAACAGATCTAAAAATTTATCATCAGATAGAATCTGAAGGGGAAAAATAAGGGATTCGAAAGATTGCTTGTAAAGAGGAAATTTAGTTGAATTACTAATATATTGGTGAACATTAGAGATAGAATGAACTCTAACTGATAATATAGACACAGATTTAGGAACATATCACCAGTTAAGATAAAGTGAGTAATAAGTTTCAAAAATATGGTGATCGCAATGGGATAATGATTTCAGGAGAAATTTGTCGGCAAGCCAGCGGTATCTGATGTTAAATGGTGAGCAAGTAGATTCGACTTCCATAGCAGGACAAGGAGTAGAACTAACATAACCCAAAGTAACTCTGAGACATGATGCTTGGAGTTTATTAATTTTCTTCCAATTGGAAAAGGAAGCCAACCCAAAGAGAAAGCATCCATATTCCAATTTGGAGCGAATAATAGACAAATATATAGATAATAGACAAGAAGGGTGAGAGCCCCACCAAGTACTTGTTACGGATTGGAGGAAATTGGAAGTTACAATGTTACATCTAGACATCCAGTAGCGACAAACTAAAATTTAATAGGAGGGGCAACTTTATATTTGAGATACCCACTCAGAGTTTTAATATGAATAGTTGGATGACCTCACCCCATACACCCTTTCAATTATCACGAATAGTCATAAATTATAAAAAGGTAAAAATGTAATAAATAGTTAAAAAATAATTAATATTTAAAAACTAATAATTAATACATCTACCCGGGAATAACATTTATTATTATATAAATCTACATTTTAGATTCTGGAAGGAGCGATGAATTGATTTTGCAATGATGTGTGTATTTTTGTATTTGTATACGCTAAAAGTAGTGGAAAAAATTCTATTTTAAATTTTCATGATTAGAAAAATTGGAACAGTTGGTACTTTTGAGAGGTCAACATTGATTATTTTTAATAGGTACTTTTCTTAATAGTTGGAAAAAATAAAGGATATACTGAAGTTTTTACGCAAAACGTATGTTTTGATAAAATCAATTTGGTTTTTTTTGTTAAAATTCAAAACTGAATAACCATAAAAACCAAAATTTTTGACCTAATGTTTGTATTAGCATTTTTTTACACAAAAATTATTTAGTTTTTATTCTATACCTAAAGTGTATATTACAATAGTTTATTATGGACGTCTGAAACTTCTGAAACTTAAATTTTGACAAAATAATTTTGAGTTATAGAAGTTCAAATAAATGTCATATATTATATTCAAAAACTTAAATAATCGATACAGGCAGATTCCTCTACCACGAAAAAAGTTAAGAAATTATATATGTAATATTCCAGTAAAAAATACGAAAAAATAGAATGTTAAAATTGTTGGTTGAGTGTTTTTAAAAAACCTAGGTAATATGACTGTGTATAATATGAATATATTATGATTATTGAACTACAGGATAAAAATCATTTTATATCTTCATCTATGCTAATTAGGATAACCTCAAGTTGGGTCTCAAATTAAAAAAAATGGTACGAATTGTGTCCCGACGTATTTTTTACGCCCCCGGATATTGATTTAAACAAAACTCAAGTTGGATTATTGTAGCTTATTAGTGTTACCTAAGCTATAATACTTGATACGAAGTTCTATATAGTTTCTCAGATATTTGATCAGGTTGTTATTAAGAGAATTATTATTTTAAATGTTAAAAATAAACTTTTAATTATTGTTTTTAACAATGTTATCTGTTTTTCCATTTGATTTGATTTAACACAACTTTCGATTATTTATCTTAAATTAAATCTTTTTTGTAGGTCTAAATTCCAAGACAATAGTGTTACGTTTTTATATTATATAAATATATACAAAACACAAGACAAAGTACATAAGATCAAACTTACTGTTTTATTTTTTTATAATAGTTCATGCAACATGACTGACGTTGTATTTGAAAAGTAATACTTTAATCAAGAATGTTTTGTCTACTAAGAATGTTTTTATAAGAAACAATTCTAGTTCAAAACAAAAATACAATATTTGTATTTATTGATCACTGGAAAATTATATGCCTTGCTAATTAATATGATTTTAACGACAGATACTTATTATTTATAAGGAAATAAATTGAGGAATATATATTTTTTTTTTTTAGAATTTTTAGTACAATTTTAATAAAATCGGTTGAAGAATATGATATCGAAGACGGGATGTCCAACGTGGTGCCCGTGTCGGTTGATAAAGTAATTGGTATGGTCAAAAAAACGTCTGGCTGACGACGACGAGAATGAAAGAAGTCAATGAAGATGACACACGAAGCTGTTGAGGATGTACCAGCCGAGGGCGACAGACCGCGAGAAGAGATGACTACTATAAAGCCTTCACGGCGGAGCCGTACCAGGAGGACGGCCCTACAGTAACCACACCCTTCCCCCGCAGTCGAGGAACAATCGGGCGACGACAACGGCGTGAATGGGGTAATCGGTACGGTCACTAAACGCGTCCGACGGGAGCCCAGAGTGAAAATCACGGATAACGTCACCAGGTGCGTTGCGGCGCGGTCAGTAGATTCTATCCCTTTTTCGCTCAGTGCCCGGTGCGATCCCGCCGGTTCTGCAGCATTGATGATGTAGCTGTCTTCGCTTGCTCAGTGCTCAGGTCACCGTCTTCGTCGCCGCCGTCATCATCATCACAGTCGTCTTCAGTACCAGAGCATCGTCGTAGCGCGCATCAGCCACTATATCGCTGTATCAACTGTCTCGTCGTTCCCACGACTTCCAAGTCTTCAAAACTGCTATGTACCTGGCGATACATAACTTTTATGACTACTAATAAATCAGCAATGATGTACGTTTCAACACAAACCACTATATAAATAATAACTAAACCGTAGACACATTGGGAAAAGACAAAGCTAGACCGACTATAAAATTATTTGGGAAATTATGAGAATAGGATCAGAGAAATCGCGCACCTAAGACGGACAAGTAATAAAATTAATAGTAGAAAACACGCTCAAGAATACGCTAGGAAGTGACCAACCAGCAGCGAGCCAATAATACTTGAATCACGAATATCAGGTTTGATAATAAAAAGCGGCCTCGAACGACCAGTGATTCCGAGAAATTATCTAATTAAATTAGGACGTGTGAATTAAATAATATAATATCGTTTTTATGATATTATATTATATTAATAAAAATATGAAATACTGGGAATTATGATAATGTATGGACTAGTCGCGTCCGGTGAGTTATGGCCACTCGACGACAAAGCGTGGGCGGATGGCATTTCCTGGAACTAGCACAATCATACACGATAGAACGAATGAGGTCAACGCTATCTTGCTAGGACGACGTAGGTACCAATAGGAGGAGTAGCCAATATATAAAGGAGCCCGAATCTGCATCAATTCGGACGTGATATTCCCGGGCTACGAGCGCCTTCACGCCGATCTATTTAACTGAAATTTCAATAAACAACTCATTACGATATTAAACAGTTTTAAAATTTATTTAACACCACGACTACAAACTCCTGCGTCCATCTCAAAGGTCGTCCTCTGGCTGGTCCACAACAAAACAATTCTGTTTTTTTTTTATTACTTTACTCTAGTATGTATAAAATTATTAAAATATGAAAATTATTATTACATTTTTTTTTTATAAAATTTACATTAATACAAATAGCTTAAATTATTATTTTTTTGGCCATAGTTAATTTTTTTTTTTTTTTAATTAGGAAAGAAATTAAAAAAAAACACATCTTTCATAAAACTTAACAGTGTTAATTCTTCACTTGAAAAATAATTCATTTTTTCTCTAAAAAAATTCTATTTTGACTGTGTTGCTGAGCTTTGAAATGATATGTAAATTACACTCTAAATTCCAAATAAAGTACAAAATTAATAAATGCGTATCAATTTGAGTATTATCGTAATTCTCAATAACATTAAGATAATATTTTACCGAGGACCATAGGCGAAAATCCAGTAAAATTTCAGGGGAGCTTTATATTTTTAAAATCAATATGAGTAGAAGTGCTTCAATCCCACACAACTTAAAAACTCTCTGTTGGGGAAGGCTTATAATACTATGTGGCCATGCCACCGTAAGTCCCCTGATCACCCCCTTGCCAAGGACCCAATTCGAGTATTACTTACAACACCGTGGACCCAACTCATGTTTTTCCGTTGATTAGTATATCCTTCTCTCATAAAATCATCATGAATGAATCTAATAATACATGACCTATTTATAATTAAACAATAAAAAAAAAGGTCGGCAAATGGGTACTTACCGCTCTGCTGTATAGTAGAAGTGTTTAGTACGTTATTATAATGGATGTATTATTTTTGAACTCAATGATATATAAATCATTGTATACGAAAAACGATTTTGAGCGAAGATGGTCTATCAGCCAATATTACTAAATATATTTTATGATACTATTTCTATTGAAGTAATTAATTTTACTATTAATAATACAGTCGGTTGAATTAATGTTTACCGAAATCATTGCATTTGAAAATGTCGTTGAATGTCTAAAATATAATATAGTCGTGCTTTAAAAGATTCAAGCATCTACGAAAAATATTTTTAAATTACAACGAAATAATACTAACATCGTTATTCTTCATTTAAATATCTAATTTCGTCCAAATTTGAACTTAAAATGTTTATAAAAAACAACCATGTTATGTTTTTTTGATTTTTTTGGTTACACCTTAAACTACTTACGGAAAACCTTGTTTTAAATTTTCAATCCTTAGCTATAAAAACCGAACATTTTATATACTTTTAACTACAAAATAATTTGTAAATGTTCGATATTTTGGTCAAAATTTAAACTTTTAATGCTTATAAAAAGAAATTGTGCATATGTATTCTTAATATTTTTAAGCTACTATTACAAGAACTTATGACGAATCTTGTATTTAATTTTCAAAAAATTTAACCCAACAAATTTTTTTTTATCAAAATTTAAAGAAAAAAAATTTGAAAAAACCAAAAATTTCTTAGACTTACAATTAGCTTAAAAATTATTAAAATATTTAAATTTTTTTTTTGTTATATATAAAATGATAATCTTAACATTCGATAAAAATTTAAAATTTTTACAATTATTCATTTTTGAATTACAACCAAATAAAAAAATGGTTCTCTAAGAAATCATTAGTTTACATGTGAATATCCAAGTCTAATTTCTAATGCTCGTAAAAAATTAGTTTGACTTTCCAGTAAACTTTTTTTCTTTAAAAAAGGTAGAAAAACTTATGAAAAATCTTGTGTTGAATTTTCAAATCCTAGATTTAAACAGAACACTTTTCAATGAATTTCTAAATCAAAAAAAAACTGCAATTTTTCGTGTTTTTTACGTATTTTGTCGAATTTTTAACTACACACTTATAAAAAACTATTATAGACTTACGCTTAACTTTTTTTCTTAACTTTCATTTACAACAAATTATGAAGAACCTTGTATTAAATGTTCAAGTCTATTGACAAATCGAAAAAAATTAACAAGTATAATAAAAAGAAAACCTAAAATTAAGTCAAAATGAGTGGAAATATATAGAAAATTTTGTTGTGTGTACAAAATAATTATATAAATATTTGCTGAAAAAGTCATGTATCTACAGTCATTTCTTTTTAGTTATATCAAAATAAAATCAAATATGCGAACAATTCCCGTTTTTCTTAATTTTTATTTTGTTTTTTCCGATGCTTTTAAAAATTATTGAGAACTTTCAAAAATGGCCTCTTAAAAGTAGCTATATTCACTTTCTTACCAGAGAAGATATTGATGAAGAAAATCAAAACATTATTTCAATTACTTATCGTGTATTTGTGTATACAGATAGAAAAAACACACACACACATAATTGTAAAATTAATACATTTTTCATTCAATCAGAATCTAATCAAAACCGTCCTGATCAACCACCGGCAATACCTAACCCGGCCCTTCCTGGATAATAGGTTCAGTCATAGGTACAACTAAACCTAAATTTTAAAAGATGAATAATAATGAATTAGTAATGTATATCTATCTCACTAACCCGTGTGTTTACAAAATAAATAATTATCTTATTATAATAATATAATATTTATACACCTAATATTTTACAAGTTATATAATAACTATAATCGTATAAGTGTATAATTAAATTAATTTCAAAATTATTTATCATGTTTTTATGCTGTACTTATCTAACACTGTTTCTGTTTTTATGTTTTTTGTCACATCCCTTTAAATATTTAAAATAGACCTCATCCAATTAATTGATTGCATACTTCGAAAACTGCATTCACATGTTACAGAACTTATTAGAATTGTTACTTTAATTTGAACTATCTTGTTAAAGTTAGGAAAATCCTCTTTTTAAATAGTTTTTTTAATAAAAAATATCAAATAAAAAAATCTTATATAAAATAAAAAAAACAGCTGTTTTCCCACATTATTTTTGGTGCTTTATAACAGGAGCCAGGGGGTGCTAAAATGGAGTTTGCTGAAGCCCCCTCCCCCCTAGGTACGACTATAGGTTTAGCGCTTCTCGTTACATCCCTATCCTGTATAAATTTAAGTAATGATCATTATAATACAGTGTTTGCGATATAAAAAACTTGTCAGGCTTTAAGTCAAACATTTCCAATGGATATTGCATGTTCCAATTTAACTGAAAAGTTGAAAATGATTGCATATACATTATAACTTTATAAGCAACTGATTTTAAGAAAAAAACTGTGAAATAATTATGATCATTCTCCAGTATTATGTATTTATATTAATGTATATTTATGCAAAAATTGGTAAAAAAAATAAAAGGAATGTAAAAATATAAAAAATTTACATACCTGAAGATTTAAAATTCTAATTAGTTAGGACATAATTAGAAGGGGTAAGCTCAAATATTTTTTAAAAAAGAACGGGTATTCTATTCCCTTGCGTTTCCCATGGGTGTTAATGAATCTTTTGTTCCAAAAATCGTCTTTTATACCTATACAATTTAAATTATGTGTATTTTAAATTTTTCAAAAAATTGTATAAACAACCTAATACATAAACATTAAACATATTAAACATAGAAGAAGATAAATTATAGAAAACAACTTAATATCTACGAAACTGTTTTTTAAATCTTTCGTAATGGAAATCATCAGTTGCATTATCTTTTTTTTTTCTTTTATCAACATTTTTTTCCTCTGAATGATTTTGTTTAACTGCGGGTTGTTGTTTATAATTTTTTTTTCCGTCTGGTCCTGTTATCTCGATATTAACTAGAATTGAATAACATAGGAAATTAAAAGCCAGCCTTAGATTAAAAATCAAAATAATATTTTAAATTAACTTACACCTATTATGTTGCACAAAATTAACTGCCATGTTTGTGGGAACAAACTGTGATGGACCATCCTTTTTATTGCGCTTGTCTCGTATTAATTTCATTTTAGCTTCTTCTGTTGCTTCAATGTTTTTTATTTTTGCACTAGCAAAGAAAATGATAAAAAAATGAAATTTATTTAATTAAATTATAAATTTTACAATTACATGCATCCACCAACAGTACTAAAATATTATATTTATATTTCTCATTTGTTTTACATACTTTGCAACTCTTTGACATACCAAGTGTCATACCCCCATGATTAAGAAACATTGTTCCAAATTATCATAAATATAACTTACTCAATTCCTAAATCTACTTCAGGAATACCACTCAACATTTGATTTGATAACATTTCTTCAGATCTCTGAGTGGTTGAGTTTCGTAAATGTGATGGAACAGCTTGTAAAGCTGCTAGTTCTGGTGGACAATAATTTGATTTATTGAGACTGATATTATCATCATTTACATCTACTGTTCGACCAGTCCGTACTGCCACTTGTTCATCAATATATTTCATCCTAAAAATGTATTTTTATTTATTGTACATATATTTAATTATATTATTAAAAATAATATTAGATAATATTTTTACATTTCTTCGTCTTCGTCTCGTTTATTAGTTTCAGCTGAAAATTGTGTTCCTATTCCAGTATCATAAGCATCGTCTACTTGAGTTACTTGTCCAGTTTTTAAGGCATTCATATTTATTAATCCGCCGGTTTTAACTTTAAATGGATCAACCTAAATTAAATGAAAATGTAAACTAATTAGTGATTATAATATTGAATTGGTAATAATTTAAGAAATTTAAGTATTTTATTTTAAACAATTTTAATTAAATAAAAATGTAAAACAGCTATACCAACTTATTAGACTAACATAAAGAAAATCATTTAATTATTTATATTTTAAAATGTTCAACATTTAATAATATTTTTCACAATACTCAACTTTTGACTATTGAGGTGTAATGACAATAATTAAAGTTTAAAATAAATATTCTATGTATATACAACACAGTACCTATCTAAGTCATCTTTATCTTTAAGGAAAGATAAATACAAACTGTATAACTTACCATTAATTTTTCTTCTTCGTGAGAAAGTTTTTCCCCTAATGCAAGGCTAATAATATTAACACCATTAGGTCTGTCTCTGAGTTTTTGCATAGTTTTCATTTCTTCAATTTGACCACTGAAAAATTTAAAAATTCATTAGCAAGACATTAGCAGCATTAACTTAAATAGTATTTTTGCAATAAATAATAAGTCAAGCTTACAATACATCCATATCATCTTCTTGTTCGTCATCATCTATTCTTTTCCTTAATGAGCGCCCTTTTGATTTTTTTTTTAACAGAACTGGAGATTCTGAACTGGAAATGTTAGATTAAAATTAAATATAATTTATTATAATTTGTTATACAATTATGTTTTGGACTAGAGAGAATTTTCTTGTTATAGTACTGATTTCATCAATTCCTATCTAAATTCTGCAATAACACAGTTCAAATCAAATATTTCTTTTAAATTAATGAACTATTTTTTTTTATGCCTAATATGATTTAGTAAAAGTATTTGCTAAAAGTTTGTTTAGTAAACAAAAATTAGTTCATAAATACAAAAATTACTATACTGGTGAAAACGTCAAATTAACTTACATATTTGTATTTTCAATAACTTTTTGATGCTGTAAAGGAATTTTGATATCATTTTGTTCATTAATAGTTCCATTGCCTGTGCCCATCATGATCTATTGATTATTAAAATATGTTTACTTTGTATTCAATGAAATTACACATATGAAATTAAAATAACCTATAGAAATTGTTTTAAAAATTAAAATCCAAAATGTCACAATAACCAATATTGTTAATTAGTTTTAAAATTAATTTAATTAAATGATGAATAATATTATTGTTTATTGTATATTTGTATTATCAATCACATTTCAAGCTTCAGCATTTCCTTATCAAATATAAGTTTGTACATCTACCACTATAGGACAGAACGATATCGGGTTAATGGAACACAGAATACATGAAATATATGGTAGACTAAAAATAAAAAAGAAAGGTCGACAAGTGGGTACCGCTCTGCTGTACGATAGGTATCGAGTTGGTCACTTTCGTGTTAAATTTGTATTCAATAATACAAATCATTGTATACGAAAAATGATTCTGAACGAAGACGGTCAGCCTACATATCCCCGAGCTAAGTCAGGTCATTTGAATAATCGTTCATTAATAAACTCAATATAGTTTATAATTTGTACGGCTTTAAAATCCGATTGATCTCCAACTCGAGATCATATCTAGTATCTACTATATAATTTTAATCGAATTTTATAATTTTTAAAAGTTTAAAATGTTTAAATAATATATATATATCAGGTTTACTGCTATCATTTGTTATCAAAATCGAGAAATCTGTACATCAGATTAAATAATCTGTATGTACTTTAATCTATTCTGTGGTACTAGCTCCTATTCATGGTTAGTACATAATATTCAGTTCAACGTCGAGAGTAAGACTGTCTCTCTCACTTTCTCTCTCTCTCACTCTCTCTCTTTCTGGAATCCGATAATACTATTTACTATTTAGTATTTTTTTTTATGATAACGGTTTAGAAAAAATAAATAAGCATTAATTAATGTATTGGATGTCAATTATTGGTATTTAATGCATTAATGATATTTTGTTCATGGTTTTCCTTGTTTTCTGGGTCTTGTAGAACATCGTGAAGACAAAATAGTGAACTGTTGACGTTAGATTAGTTGATAGTCTTAAATTTCATGTTCAGTAATGGGTTTTGATATCATCCGTTTTGTTGGCGAAGTGGATGAAGAGCTTCTTTGTCCTATATGTACTGGAGTGCTGCAGGACCCAGTCCAAGTAAAATTTATATATATGACTTCTCCGAGTATTCAAATTAATAATATCACACATATTATGTTTTTTTTACTCAAAATAGTGGCGTCTGCATTTTTGTTATATCACCGTACAATGTTTTATTAACTGTTAACTTTTTCAGGCACCTGCATGCGAACACGCATTCTGCAAAGGTTGTATACTCGAATGGCTACTAAGACAATCCACGTGTCCAGTAGACAGACTCTCTGTCAACGTTCTTCAATTACGACCGGTGCCACGAATCTTAAAAAATCTACTAAACAGGTTTGTGAATACTTTTCCTCAATCAATTTGACTTATAGATAAGACTTTGCTTTTTTTGATAGTTTATATTGTAAACTGAAATATTTTATTTATTAATTTACTTAATGCAATGTATTATTATGTCCTACAAAGAAAAATTTATTTCACTCAACTTCTATGTTTAATCAACATACAGTTATTATTTTATCATAGAACACTCATTGTCTTAAAAACTATTCATATTTTTATATATTTTTAAGTCATTACAAAATAACACTTTTCATCATAATCAATTTTAGATTTTTCATTGTGTTTGACAATATTTTTAATTTCCTTTTCTAAAGCAAAATATTCAGATGTATAAAAATATTTTTTGTTCAAAATTAAAATTTTATGTTGTCATTATAAAAATGTAATAAATTAAAAAACTATTGTTTAGTAACAACTTTAATTTATGTAAGAAAATTTTTTTTCAAAATGATTAATAGTTTTTAAAATAATGAATGTTTTTTGATAGAAGAATCATCCAATATACTAAACAATTTCAATTTTCTTACTAAATTTTCCAACCCATATCTATATGGAGTTCTAATGCAATTTGATTTATCGTTTTTATTAGTTCCACAAGCCATATTCTAAAACTATTTTAACTTAGATACCAATTGATATTCAGAATATTGTATTACTCTTTATTTATTGAAAATAGAACTAATCCAATACAATTTTTTAGAAAATAATAAACTTAAAATTAATTTACATTAAGTCAGTATAATAAATATAATATTAAAAAAAAAAAAACAATGCACAATGCTGTATTAGGTACATAAAAAGAAATTCATTTAGTCCCCTATTAGGAATGATGGATCCTCATTTACTATTCTCATTATTTGTGTAGTAGGAATGTTTAACAAATAATTTGCAGTGAAATAAAAGAATATAAAAGAGAAAAGCACTACAGTATTTAAAAACTGGGATTCTAAAATTAATTTTACCTAATCGAATTGGTGAGTCAATTTAACCATCAATGAGTTTAGATATAAATGATAAATTAGCTTCAGCTTTACCATCAATCAACGTGGACAGGTTCAAGTAACAAGGTACAAGATTGTAGTCATGTAGTGGAGAAACTTTGTTGTCTAAACTCTAAATGATACACACTTCAGAAACTTTTGTTGTACTCATTACAATGGGTAACTGTTTTTTTCCGTGTTTGGGCTTTAAATAGCAACTACCTATATATTCAAAAATGGAGCTCACAAATTAACAATTAAGAACTTTTAGGCAACTAGATAGCTTGAAAGCTGAAGTCCATTTAAATTCAAAACAAGTATCTTTATATTCCACACCTTTATTGACATGACTATTTTAATTATTAAGCTCAATACTCTTACAAATAAAAATATATTTTAACATATTGTACTTGTTTTAATGGAAACTAAAATTAGTCAAGCTAAAATTATACCATCATAATTAATTGTTATATACAATGCATTTAATTAGTTTTAACCTATTTAGATTGTATATTGTTTGTGAAAATTCAAATTATGGATGCCAAAGTGTTGTAAAATTAGATACACTAGACTCTCATCTATCTGAATGCGAGTATAATCCTAAAAGACCATTTCCTTGTGAACAAGGATGCGGTTTAATCATACCAAAAGATGAACATAAGGTCTGTATCCAATATGATTTTCCAATATATTATATTTTAATTCAACAAAATATTAAACAATTTTAAAAGGACCATAACTGTGTTAAAGAATTACGAGAATTAGTACAAAAACAACAACAGAAAATAAATGAAATGCATCAAGACATGGCTACATACAGATATGAAATGACTGGAATCAAAGATGAAATGAGAATTTTAAAGGTAAAATGTTTATTTCCATTATATTATCTGAAAACTATTTCTGTTTTGTACTTAAAATCTTTAATCTAAAATTATGATTTATTTTACCTATTATACCTATTTTGTTATATTGAAGCAACTCAAAATGTATACTAAAGATTTATCAAATTAAATCATTGCTATATATAGAGCATCAAGTGCTCAGTTTAATAATGGAGCATCGGGTCATACTATAAATTACCTGTTGCCAGATTAGACTGAAAAGCATTGGGTGCCTAATTTAAATATATTATAATAGTTAATTTTATTAGGGAAACCTAAATTGTTTATTTGGCCTTTGTTAATCTTCATAGGTATTTTTCCCTTCAATTGTATAACCTCATGACGAGTATAGAGCTATACTAACGTATAATTACAAGTTGAACATGGCTTTTTTATTTTAAAATTAAATAATATTATATATAAGTATGAGCTTCTAGATACTTTTACCTCATTTAAAGAATTCGAAAGTTGTTTTATGGTCTACAAAGACACCAATCTTGTTAACTATTTTATTAAAGATTGTAAGGCATTGGCCTCAATCTATACTAAACTCCCAAACAGAATAGTTACAGCATCAAGTCAACCAAAATATTATTACATAAAATTTTGTTGTGAGCTTGGAGGTACCTACAAAAAAAAAAAATTACACTTGATCAACGTGTCACATCGTAAGTACATTTATTTTACATTAATAAGTCGTAAAAGTCAAGATTTAAAATATTAAAATGTTAGTACAATGCGCCAAGGCTGTGAAGCTAGTAGGTTATGTAGCATTTACTTGAAAACTTTAGACGATGAAAAATCACTGGTGATCACAACTGAAGATCATAATCATGAAATTTCCAGTGTATTGTATAGTCATCTTCCCAATCAAAGGAAAATCATAAACGAAAATAAGACTGTTATATTAGAAGTGATAAACCTGAAGGCTAATAAAAAAATATTTCAAAATAAAATTTTGAATGAAAATTGGAAAATTGTTACTCTAAAAGACTTGTTTAACATTCGTACTACAGCTAGTAAGAAAAAAATAATAATTTAATTTAATGGTTTTCTTTAGATTTTGATATTTCTATAATTTCTATTTATTTTCTAAGGAAAACATTATTCAAGTAATAATTTAGTTGAGGTCATACATAAATTAAAAATCAAATATAATTGTATAGTTGGAATATCAACAGATAAGATCAATAAAGTTAATACTCAACTATAATAAAGATAAGCATATGACAAAACAGATAGAAAAAACAATATTATTATTACTTATGTATTTAAATTAAATTATATTATTATATTACCTTATGACTACATGGACTATATTCACATGGATTGTGTAAATAAAAACAGGCTAAAAATTGTATTATATTATTGTATAATTTTTTTTTTTTTATAAGTTACCTTCGTGCTCACAACAAAATGTTACATAATAATATTTTAGTTAACTTGATGCTGTAACCATTCTACTGTTTGGGAATTTAGCAGAGGCCAGTGCCTTACAATCTTTAATAAAATAGTTTACAAGATTGGTGTCTTTGTAGACCATAAAACAACTTTCGAATTCTTCAAATGAGGTAAAAGTATCTAGAAGCTTCATACTTATATATAATATTATTTAATTTTAAAATAAAAAAGCCATGTTCAACTTGTAATTATATGTTAGTATAGCTCTATACTCGTCATGAGGTTATACAATTGAAGGGAAAAATATCTATAAAGATTAACAAAGGCCAAATAAACAATTTAGGTTTCCTTAATAAAATTAACTATTATTGTATATTTAAATTAGGTGCCCAATGCTCTTCAGTCTGATCTGGCAACAGGTAATTTACAGTATAACCCAATGCTCTATTATCGAACTGAGCGCTTGATGCTCTAGACACAGCGTTAAATCATTCAATATAAATACTTTATTCATTGGAACACTTAATATTCTTTTCCTGATAAAAATATATCTTTAAAAATTTGTTGTCGCTAAATAATGAAAAATATTAAATATTCTACAATTGAATTTGTCTCAAAATGTTTCCCATGCTATATCAATTTTATTATTATATCATGCTTACTTCTAGATTAGAGTCAATAAATTGATATATTATTTGGTAAATTGGTTTGTAACTCAAATCAGATTTGAATACTCACTTAAAAATGCACTTATACAATTATATCTTTTTGAAACTACTTTATTTCATGATAGCTATATATTTATACTCAAAAGTAGGAAACAAATATTTATTTCTCAATCAATATTATTATTATTCAACATACTTTTATAAATAATATAATGTGTTGACAGCTGAAGTATTTTGCATTTTAATTTATGATTTTTCTCATAAATATTAGTTAATTTAATTACATTTTATAAACTTAAATTATGGATGTTTAATATCTCATTTGTATAGATGAAAAAAAAAATAAAAAAAAATTTAACAGTACATATCAAAAATATGTGTATCATAAGAACTTATATAATTTAGTTTTAAATTGTGTATGCACAATTATCATAAACATTTAATTTTAATATGATCTCAGTGTAATTGCATAGAACAGGAACGCGCATTTGGGTTGTGGACAGGCATTGAATTAGGTTTAGATATACTCCATTCATACCAGACTTTTGAAACATCACTAAGGCGCCAGAAATGCACTTTTAACTGATCATTTTTCTTCAATGTTACACTGCTTTTAATCGGGATATAGGCAGGGTACCAACTAAACATACCCGTACTAAATGTTGAAGGTTCAATACTAATATTTATATCCTTATATAAGACTGCATTGAAATATCCAGCAAATCCGTGTAAAATGCAATCCTGTTTTATGTCAAATGTTAGTGATGTATATCTGTTATTGTTTCTTTCTAAGTCACATCTTGGGTGATCAAAAGTGAACAATGGCTGTGCAGGAGATATGATATACATGTTACGCATGTTAACCACATATATTTGTTCAGCATTCTCATGTATATTATCCATAGGTATATTGGATTTGAACATTTTCATATTACTAAACAGAGTTTGAGATTGTAATGGGCTTAAATAAGACGTATATGATGAAGGAATACACACACCATCTTTTTTCAAAAACTTTTGTGCCCCGTCTAAGCATTCAGGTGAAAGTTCATTATCACCAAAAGAACCTAATAATTCAGATACTAACAAATCACATTTTTCTTCAAACTTCCATGTTCTCATGTCTGCACAGACTACTGTAACCAAATTGTGCCAATAGTTGTCATTGTTATAATTTAATACATGTAATGCATTTTTGTTTTTTTCAATTGCATATACTTTAATAGCAACTTTAGAAATGTCAGATGCTTTTAGACTAGCATTTACCAAAGGCCCTCTGCCAGCACCCACTACACACACTGTCAATACTTCAGTGCTGCCGCTTTTAACTTTGTCTATTAATGCTTTGGTTATAGCCTTTTCATACTGTTGATACTTAATTGGGTCTTGTTCAAACACAGCATAAACATTGTTGTCTAAGTCGTTGATTAGTGGCTGTAAAGGCACTTGTAATAAATCTTCATACGCATAAGAGTAACTGTATAACTTGTCAGACTTGTTGTTGTTGTGAATAAACGACAAATATTCAAAATATGGTTTCATGTTTTGATCAGACTTACCACTTATGAAAATGCAGGCATCAAGATCAAAAAGCTTATTGATGAAAACTTGGTGAGGACGTGACAGAACAGGAAAGCCCATTTTGTTGGTAAGAAATATGGAAGTGGGCGCAATAACTGCCTTAATAGGTTCACCCAGCCACCTATCAAGTTCTTGTTGGTCGGGCAAGTCGATGCTGAGTTCTAATGCCAAGCATACAGATTTGTGATAGTCACATGCGGCGCTGAACGCCGACCACAGTTTCCAAGTGTCTGTTGCGTCGCAGCCGTTTTCATCGCCGATGTTTCTGCCATTTTCATTATCGCCACCACCAGCACGCATGGGCACTCGTACATAAAAGTTTACAAAGACATTGTCATGGAGCGCAACATTGACCAGACGAGCTAGGTTGGGTATGCAGCCGTCAAGTGGCAACCGGAACATGATCGCCGACACATTCAGGTATGACGCGTATGAAACCTCCTGGCGGAAGATCTCAGCGTCCCTGTCCCTGGCTCTGGCGTCCACAGAATCCAGATGAAGGTGCTCAGACAATTTCACCACCACCCGATTCCATGTATCCGCCTGTAGGATTACGTCAGCCCTGCTCACTAAAGCCGACCGGTCAAGACTCGCAGCGTCGGGCGTCAGATTTGCGTGCACCAGCGGTATGCACGCGTACGAGTAGCCCCAATCGGTGAGCTGTTGAATGCATGCCACTAGATCCGGCACCAAATCGAAGTCGAAACCGAATTTTATTTGCTTCTTGGACGTGCTCATCGCGATGGTGTGTTGACAATAGTGGTTAACGGCACCGCACCGGGGGACACTGATCGTTCTGGATCTACAGTCGTCGTCGTTATTTTGAATAAAGTTATTTCAATAATACGATACCTATATTATATTGATTATTGTTTTTGGTTTCGACGTTTGTCGTGTGCCCTGCACTCCGGGTGTCCAGTTTTCCGCAATCCTGCACTCAACAGTTATTGTAAAATAATTGAAATTTTATATTGTTTTAATGTTTTCGTCTGCATTGTTTCAACTTGTTTTTGTTTCGAACACGTTGTTATCATAACGTTTGGTCGGCGTATTCGGTTAAAACCACGGTTGTAGTTAGTTATCATTGTTCATCGACAGTGCTACTCGTTGGTGCACGATATACTGACGTGTGAATATAATATTGTGTCGGCCATCCACGTTCCGATCGTGTTTTCGACTTGGTGATGGGCAGTTCTTGAAAGTGAAGCGTTTTAGATCGAAATGAAAAAAATCGTTTCACGATTTAACATGTTATGTGGGTCAATCATCGGTGTCTAAAAAAAAAATTCCAAATATTATAGATGTAGTTTTTTTTTAATCAAGAGGTTTTCTGTGATCTACATGTCGCCGGTGTGGTTTAAAACGATTAATGTGTATTATTATTTTATTTCATGCCTAACAGTAATCGACAAAAAACGGCGAAATAAAAATCGCCGATTTTAATCAAATAGAATTAATTGAAAAATCAAATTAAAACATCACTAAATTGTTTGTACTTCACTAAGTGTGCCGGCCACACTGCGTTTTTGTCTTATGCGGTGACGGCAATATTGCGGTAGCCGTAGTCGCCACTAGATACTGCATGGCGCTATATTATTTTTTAAAAAATAAATATAAACAGCAATTATTTTTATTAATATTTGCAATAGCATCGACGTAGTAAAGACGACCTTTAAAAAATGTCCAATAGTACACAAAAGTTTTGTAAAGAAATAAACGTATTTTAATTATTTAGTTTGTAACACATTTTTTAAAAAAAATTAGATTTTAATCTATAATAACACGCTAAATTTTCTAAAGAAACGAAGTTAACATATTTTTTAGATTTTTTGATTACACTATAAACTACTTACGAGAAACTTTATTTAAAATCTCAGTCCTTAACTATAAAAATTGACATTTTATACATTTTTAGCCACAAAATAATTTGCAAACAATCAAGATTTTGATGAATTTTGGTCGAAATTTAAACTTTAAATACTTTATTATTATTACTATATTGTATTAATTGTTGTACATGCATTTTGCTTAATAGCCTGTACCAATACCGATTATTAATTATTTGGTTCCAAATCTCTATAGGTGGCAAAAGCTTAATGTAGTTTATAGTTTAGAAAAACACATTTTCTAGGATAGGCTATGGATTTAAGTCTGAATTCAAAAACATTAGGTTTAGTACAATATTTAATTAAAAATTTTCAATTTTCAATTCTTAACTATAAAAAATGAATATTTTATACATTTTTAACTACAAACAATTTACAAATGTTCGATATTTTGTTTAAAATTTGAACTTTAAATACTTATAAAAAAATTGTGCCTATGTATTTTTAATATTTTTGAACTGCACTTATACGGAACCTTGTATTAAATTGTCAAGCTTTTTGACCTAATAAATTTTTTTTATCGATATTTATAGAAAAAAATTTAAAATAAACCGAAAATTTTTTATTCTTACAATTAGCTCAAAAAGTGTCAAAATATTTTTAAAATTTAATAATGGATAAAAAATGGTAATTCCAACATTCAGTGAAAATTTCAAATGTCTACGATTATTTGTTTTTGAATTACAATAAATTAAGAAAATCGTTCCCTGAGAAATCGGTAGTTTACGGGTGAATATCCAATGTTTAATTTTAAACGCTCAAAAAATATTAGTTTGACTTTTTGGTAAACATTTTTTTTTTGTGAAAGATAGAAAAACGTATGGAAAATCTTGTGTTGAATTTTCAAATCTTAGATTTAAACAAAACATTTTTTAAACATAAATTTTTAAATAAAAAAAAAATCCAATTTTTTGTGATTTTTACGTATTTTGTCAAATTTTTAATTATAGACGCTTATAAAAAATTATTATAGACTTACGCTCAACTTTTTTTTTTAATTTTTACTTACAACAAATTATAAAGAGCCTTGTATTAAATGTTCAAGTATAATGACAGATTGAAAAAAATTAATAACAATAATAAAAAGAAAACCAAAACTGAAAATTTTGTTGTGTATAGAAAATGATTATATAAACATTTTTGAAAATATCAAGTATCTACTGTCATTATTTGATTTATTGATTTTGCCGAAAATTAGCTTCGCGTAAAAATTCCTGTTTTTCCTTAATTTTTGTTTTGTTTTTCCCGACGCTATTGAAAACTATTAAACATTTTTTACGTTTGACCCCCCTCCCTCCAAAGTGCCAACTAGATTCATTTTCCTACCGGAAAAGATGCTGATGAAGAAAATCAAAACACTTTTACTGCCCAAAAATCTGATAACAGACACAAAAAAACACACTGTAAAATCAATACATTCATCTCTCCGCTCAGAATCTAAAACTCGCAACATTATTAAATCAATACATACTTCGCTAATCTCAGAATCTTAAATACCTATCAATTTACTGGATAAAAATTCAAAATTAGATTTAAGCAACTATTTTGCAGGTTTATAGACAATAGTATTGTCTCTTGTAAACGTTTCCGTAATTCCGTTACAAAAAATTTTTATTTAAGTTATTGAAACAAAGGAAAAACTGACTAATGGGTAGTCTCAGATTTTTTTGTAATGAATGGCAAATATAAACTGTAGCTATTTAAAAAAAAAAACTTGAAATAGAGAGTATAATATTTTGGTTACATAATATAATTGCTATAAACAAAGTCGATTGAGCACTTATGTGTAATTAATTCAGATAATAATAATAATCGTGTTTTAAATAATGAAAATAATGTATGGTTTCGATTTATCTTTAGAGGAATTTATAATTATTTGTTATTGCTTGATCTAATAATTAATTAGTATTTTAGTAATTTGTTAGATTACTGGTCAATAATATTATGTCTAAACAAATATAACATGATTAATAAATAGATAGATTAATCCGTACTTATCTCTTACTATCCTTAATTACTGAAAATCTTATTTTTATCGTTTTATGAATAGTAAATTAATAAATGACTCATTGAAACTCTTTTATAGTTTTATTTAAAAATTCTGTTACTTGAAAGAAGATTTGAATTTGTATGATTATATGATATTTTTTTTTTATCATAAAAATTTAATTTGATTATACATTGTAACTAAACTACTCTAATAATCAGTATGTTGTCAGTGTAAATAGGATACTATGTTGAGCAAGTTGTGTACTACAATCTTTCACTTTTTATGTTGTCCTATACAATTAATAGTTAAAATATGGCGCTCATTAAAGGTTATCTATTTAAAAAAAATTTGAAGGTAGAATATATTTTATTAAATTTTAATTTTTTGTCATATATAGGGATATGTGCGAGCCTTGCGTGTATGCAATCCAAGTGTGAGAGCCGTAACTGATGAGTTGGAAAGAGATGAAATTGAACGTTGGTCGAGTTCTCTTCCACAAGCTAGAGTTACTCGTTGGGGAGGAATGATTTCTACGCCCGACGAATACCTTCAAGTATGTTATATTTAATTAATATTGTGAAAGTTTTATCATTGGTGTACAAAACTGTTTTTATTTTTGGTTTTGTTTTTTTAAAAATATTTTTCTTGTTCTTTTAGAACAATATAAAACAAGCACTTATTGAAAGTGGTTGTCCTGCTCATATCCTTGATGATCTCGTTAAAAACTGTCATGAGCGTAATTGGCCATCGGGACTATCAAGCCTAGAAACCAGACAACACAACAGAAGGCACTATGACCGATACAACTGTAAGCGTATACCTGGAAAACAAGCGGTTATTGTTTTACCTTGTGATAATATTATGGTTAGTGATGACATGATGTCTGAACCAGGTCTCATAATGATTTTTGCTCATGGAATCGAATAAACATTATTATGTGCATGTCGTTTCTGCTACTGTTAACAATTATTTTTTTTTTTTTAATTTTATTTTGTTATATTTAAATGTATAAAAAATTGTATGGTTAACAATGAACTATTGTAATAACTTATTATACCACAGATCAATAGATCACTCATATTTTTTAATTCGCTTAAAATATTGTATTTTAAGAAAAATTTATCACTTGTTTTATCAACATTACAATTTTAGAATTAAATTTTTTATATTGCTAATAAAAAAAAAATGAGCTTATCACACAATAAATAACCATATAAAAGCCTATATTTCAGTACTGTTAAAATGTGTTTGCTACAAATACAATGACATTTAAATCTTAACAAACAATTTAAACTCATTAACTATAATAAAACGTAATTTTATTGAGTAATTTTAACTTAAAATTTTATATTTTTATTTCATACGTATGTATGTAATTATCATAAAATATTTTAACTATGAGAATTGTATATACATCATTGTAGTACAAATGCATACATAAACAATTATAGTTATCATAAAACAGACAGTATGTGTTTTTAATATTATGTTATATTGTCTTTATGAATTTATTGTTTTATATGTATAATAATAATATGTATGTTTAATATTGGGTCAATTATATAAAAATTATCATGCTAAGTATTGTCGTAATGATATAATATACAAGATGTTTTTAAAGTACTTCAAACTGTTGTGTATAAATCATATTTGTTATCTTATTAATTTACTATAATTATTATTTTTATTATTACTTTTCAAAATCTAAAAAAAATTTTAATTGCAATTAAAAATAAAATACTTTTAATGTTATAAGCATTAGAGACATGGACGTACATACAAGGATGTAGGGGATAGATTCATCAAGACCTTTTTTTATATATAATATTTCTCTTTGATAATAGTTTATTGAAAAATTAATATAGTTGAAATGAAGTAAAATTTTAAAAATAATTTTTATTGTATTAAAATTAGATTGTTTTTCAGAGTGCTCCTGCACTACCCTACAACTTATCTTAGAAATAATATATATCTTCCCATCAATAAAAATTCCTGTTTACGCCTCTGCAATTGGTTGTATATATTTGAAGAAAATCACAACACTCAATTTTTCATTTTGAATTTTAAATTCAATGATGTGTAATTTATTATAATCAGAACTATGAACAATTTTTGGTAAAAATCTGAAATAAAAATAAATAATTTTATTATTATTGAGTTTTGAAAAATAATAGTACATCATAAGTTCAGCAGATTAATGCATTGTAGTCTATTTTTTTTATAAAATGTGAAAATTGATCTAAATAATCGTATATAGTCAAAAAGCTTGAATATTTATTACAAGGTTCTTCATGAGTTTTAATAATAGTTGAAAAATATTTAAGATACATAGGCACAATTTTTTTTATAAACATCTAAAGTTCAAAGTTTGACAACATTTTTCAAAATCAAGAAAATGTGCTAATTATTTTGTAGTTTAAAATTGATAAAATGTTAAATTTTTATAGCTAAAAATTGATATTTTAAAACAAGATTTCTCATAAGTAGTTTATAATGTAACCAAAAAATCTAAAAAATATATATTATTAACATAGTTATTATGTTTTTTTCATATCATTGTGAGAGTAGTGTGAATCTTATACTTTTATCTTGGGTAATTAATACTATAGAAATTGTTATACGAGTCTGTTATAGCGTAGTACGTGTAGATAGATGTTTAAAGTTATTTTGGTCAGTCATTGATAGTATTTTCTAGAATTCTCTACTACTTTTATGCAATATAAAGTAGTTTAATCTAAACATTTATACTTTGATCTCTGATTTAGCATTTACATTAGCCTTTATATCTTAATAAACATATTCATAAAAAAATATGGAAATCAATAATTTTTTTTACGCGCGATTGGTTCTAAATTGTAATTTTCAAAATAACGAAAATTTCTATACAATCCTACAAACTGCATTTAATAGTAATATTGATATATCTACCTACCACAGCAAGTTATGAATTAAATTAAATTTGTTTCCTGAAAAAAACTAATACAAATCAGTCCGACTTTATATTTACAATTGATAGAATTAATTTTGCCAAAATCGCATTAAGCCATTTAAGTAAAACAATTATTTAATACTATGACTTTGCCAACAGCATTTTGATATAACTTAAACAAAGAAGTGCAAGACAACATATTTAATGCAGGCAAATCAAATTATCTAATCGAATATAGGTACCTACTGCCTATATGGGTGGTCAAAACTCAGACATTGAACATAAATCTGAAACTGAAACAGAACGTTTAAAAGAGAATTTGAACAAAGCACTCTATTTCAACTCCACTTATTTATTATTTAGGTAGATTTTTAAATATGACACGTTATTTTTTAATATAAATTATTTAAAAGATACTTTAATTGTTATAAATATCGATAACATTATTTAAATATAATATTTACATTGAATTAATAAATACGTAGTACGTACATTTTATTATTAACTGGCGTAGGGTTCGCGATTTCGATTTATATAGTTCCACCTATACTATAGGGTCTGGAATTACGCTTTCAGGTTAAGCCCGTAATTTAATCGGCATTTCCATATAATGTTCGTCTGTACATTAACGTTCACGGTTAAAAATCGATTAAAGGTGTTGATAGTGAATTTGATTTAATTTTATGACGTTTAGCTGCGTTAGCAAAGACCAAAGGTGGTTAAATAGTGTCTCAAGAAATAATATTATGACATTTAAGTGTTTTCAAATGCTATTAATAAAGTCTTTTCTTCGAGTAGGCGTCCGGCATATTATAGTAGGTAGATACCTACTTACTGTGGATGCAGATTTTATAAATTTCAGACTAATAAATTCATAATTTCGTTTTATTCGATGTACACGACGAGTATCAAGTAGTACAATTTGTAGACCGCATTAGATCCTATTTGTATTTGTTCTGCGACCGTCCCATAACGTGATATGTGGGCCAATACAGGAAAACAGCTCTTAGACCGCATCATGATGACACGTCATAAGTGTAGTCCACTGACGCCGCATTACGGGTTGCCGGGAACGGCGCGATTAATGGCTAGTGGACCGCGTACTGGCGGTGTGCTGCGGCGCGCCGTTGCGAATGGCGCGGTAGTAGTACGTGAACGAGTCCTGCAGCGACGAGGCCCGGGAAACGGCCTCGGGCCCGGCCGGCGGGGCAGGACTTCTGGACGCGGCCGCGGGTGTTTGGCGACCGCATTCGTTGGCGTCTCCGCCGCTGCTGCTGCTGTCGCTCGGCGACGGTGGACGGTATTTCAGGAGCCGTCGTCTCGGCAGCGGTGCGCAGCATTCGTCTCCGGTATCGGTGTCGGGTGACGGCGGCTGGTACATCAATTTGCGTCGCTGGCGGGGCGGCGTCGACGCGGCGGCACAAACCGATTCCCGGTTTCGAGCCGGTGACAGCGTCGGGCTCTCGGCCGGCGTATCCGCTGGGATCTCGTACGTTCCGCTCGGGGCCCCAAACCGCCGTTCGTCCTGCTGTCGCGGGTGTCGCTGGAACTCGGCCAGTTTTCGTTTCTCCTCGTCGATCATCCGCTGAAGCCGTTCCCGGTCGTCGCCGCGCGGCTGTCGCTCCGAGGAGGCGCGTCGCTGCCGCTTGTATTCGCGCACCATCTCGATGATTTTGCATTCCCTTTGTAAGCATTGCATCAGGTACGACCGCTGCTCGTCCAGCCTTTCCAGTTCCCGTTGCATATTTTGCAGACGGCCGTCGTTTTCGTCCTGCGGCGCTGGCTGCACCGCGGCTTCCGTGTCTGGCGCGACCGCCGCGGCTGGGGAATACGGCACGTTGTCCACGTAAGGTTCAAACGCTAAACACGTTGGCCTTGGTGGCGGCGGCGATGGCCGTTCTCGTGACCCGCCGTGCCGGACACGGTCCTGGTGCCGTTGCCAGTTGCTCATGTCCGCATGGTCGTCGAAGTAATCGGGCTGGTAGTTGCCGTGATTGGCCGTGGACGGTCTAGCGCGGCGTTCCCGGCCACTCGGGCGCCGCGGCCGGCTGCTGCTGGCGTTGCTGCAGCAGGACGAACGCCGCCGGCTGTACCGCTGCTTCTGCGGCATGAGGCCCTCGTCGATGATCTCATCGACCGGATCTACAGCGGGATCGGAGTTCGGTTCGGGACCGCACCTGGCCGCGGCGGGACGACGCTGGCAACACGTGCTCGTGCCCTCGGCGACCAAGCAGGGCGTTTCGAGTTTGGCGCAGCCGCAACAGCCAAGCTCCTCGGCCAGCCGTCGGCGCACGCTCTGCGTCTTGCAGTCGACCGGCCCGTCGTCCCGGCGACAAGGATTGGGACAGTCCTGTTCGCC
The DNA here is from genome assembly GCA_014851325.1 of Pentalonia nigronervosa. Taxonomy (NCBI): domain Eukaryota; kingdom Metazoa; phylum Arthropoda; class Insecta; order Hemiptera; family Aphididae; genus Pentalonia; species Pentalonia nigronervosa. The sequence goes on along the minus strand of JACXSJ010001761.1, from coordinate 9,216 downwards.
ATCCGTCCGCCTTTCTGGCGACGAACCAGCCCGGAGACCCGAGCGCGCGCTCCGGCGATGCGGCGGCGGTCTTGCACAGGAGACTTCATTTCCCTTGAACTCCTCATGGCACGCGGGGTTATATATTATGTGCGTCATATCGACGGTTTTTCGTGTATGTCAACGCGACGTGTTTCAAATTTATATTTATAATTTAATTGGTTCGATAAAAAAAAAAAGTATTGTTGGTGGTTTTAAAATGCGTATATTTGTTTATGTATATGTAATATATATATATATATACGTCGTCAGGCAAATTATTATAGCTAACAACTGTAGTGTGCGGTCATCAGCTAACCAGAGATGTTTTGTCCCAGTTTGATTAAAAAAACATTTTGCATGGCGCCCTTAGAAATTCTGTTAAGTGGTTTAGGAATATAATCGCTGTTTGTTGAATAAAATGTTTTAAAATATAGCTTTTTAAAAAACGGACTCTCGGGTGATGTCAAAATGCAAATATTATTTAATTACCGATTTTTAATAATATTTATTTTCGGATACTCGTATTGAACCGCGTTAAAGAAATTATATTTTTATTGATAATAATATACAATATATAGACATATATAGTGGACTCAATACCAGTGACGGATATATCATAGTTCTGAGGGGGGGGGGAGGCGAATTCCAAATCCACAAAGGTACTTAAGTTCAACCTTTCCATTATTTTTTTTAATTTCTAAAAACTATTATTGTATACATGAAAAAAAAATTACGACGGTTTATAAACATCACAGAATCAACCTACTGTTGACCAATGAGTTCCTCTTATTTTGACTTCAAGCTTTCAACACAAAGAGAAAGAAGACGACGAGAGAACACGCCGATTCTGCGCATCCCTAGCGTAACCCTGGGAACGACGTACTCTCTCGCGGAACAGAGTATATATGTATTTAAATTCTTAAGTATCAAGTCGTAGATATAATATTGTATTAATGTATAGCGATGACTAAAATATCGAGGAGGCGATCCACTAATTATCCCCCCCCCCCCAAAAAAATGGCGCAACTAGACCTAAATTGTAGGGGGTTGGAACGGTGGAAATTTTTTGAGTCCTTGAAGCAAATTGTTGATTTCCAATATTTTTGCCCCTTGAAAGGACATTCCCTTGAAGGGAATGTCCCCCTTGAAGAACACTGATTTTACCATATTACACATCACAGGGAGATTACACAGTCGTTGTCCACACATTTTCCCCTCGCACAAAAATATTTACCGTATTACATTTTACAGGGAGATTTCAAAAACTTTGTCCACGATTTTCTCCCTTGCGTAAAAAAATTACCGTATTTCAAAATTACAGGAGAATTAGACACATGAAAATGGTTTTCTCCCTTACTCGAAAATATTTACCGTATACATAACAATATTTTTTTTTCTGTTCGTTTTTAGATTTCAAACCTTTCAATATTTACTGTACATACATTATTATACATCATGTTGGTTATACTGTACTTAATTTTTATCAATTTGATATTAGATTGATGATTAGTGAATAAGTTGTTCAATTTACATTTGTGTTTAAAGTCAATCTTTTTTTAATTTTTTTATTCAGTAACTAACCATCAGTTGTTTAATATAGTTGTGTCTTATTTTAATATTGAGAAATATTTCATATCAATATGACCTAAAAAAACAATTTTATACATTTGAATTATTACAGCTAAACATGTTATAACTGTCAAATGTTATAACATCATATAATATTATAACATTAGAGGTTGGTTATAACACCATTAATTTATTTTTATAGCATGATTTTAATGAGCTAGAAGTTAAAAAGACGAAACCATCAACTTCAAAAGCGAAATCAGCTGTGGAAAGGAGGAGAAATAGCAAGAAAATGAAGCAAACTAAGAAAGTAGGATACTAAATAATTTTTTTAAAAAATAGGAGTATAAATTTAATTATTTTTTATTTTATAGGTTGCTTCATATTTAGATAAAGTAGGAGATTTTTTGAAAACAGATAAAATTGAAAAAGAAGTTGTTAATTCTGTTACATTTAGACAGGGTGATGGATTGGTTACCATTAAAACACCTTTTATAGGAAAGGCAACTGATTATTGGGTTTTAACCCATTATAAAAGTGATAATATTAAAAACATTGATGTAAAAATAGGTAATACTTAATAATTTTTATTTTGATATACATTCTGATAGTACATTATTTCTATTACAGAATTTGAAAAATGGATTCAATAATTTTTTAGAAAGAAGAAATTAATAAAATTAAAAAACAAGATGAAGTTGTTTTTAATGAAAAAATTAAAAAAGCTCGATTGAAAACAACTTTTTATTTATTAAAACAGCAGAAACAACTTAAAGATGATATCAATGATAGGCTTTATATAACTTATAAATGCGAACAAAGTATTAGGAACCGGTTAGGTTCCTTATACAACAACCTTCATAAATTATCTATTGATGAATAAAGTTGTTTTAATTGTCTGTTTTTTTTTTGTTGATGATAATTTATAAATAAATCTAAATATATATACAAAAAAACATGTATTTATTTTTCTAAGAAAATTATAAATTTTAAGAATTTTTTAAAAACTGAATTGCTTGAAAGATATAATAATAATTTGATATATTATTATTGGTTATAATTCTATGTATAATTTTTTTTTATGTACAGTTACATTATGAAAAGAAAAACTATTACAAAATGTCAATATATGCAATCTGCTGGTACTGGGTGAATTGAAATTGAAAGATTTAAGAAATGTTCAAAAACATTTGTTATGAAGAATATTTTTAAATTTATGGATTACAACCAATTTTTTAGATATACTTTAGACAAAATAATTTTAAAGTTAAAACAATCATGTTTACAAACATCTATTAAATTCAATTTGTATGTAGATAGTGTATATAAAAGAAAAATAACACAAGAAAAACAGGACATGTCATTCAAAACTTCTAATATATTAGCATGTCATTCGTTTGACCTCAATCAAATATTAAATAAAATGTTTAACGAAATTTTAGAAAAAGAATCCGAATTTATTACAAAAGGATCTGGATGGTCGCTTGTGTCAATAGATGGATTACAATTAAGAATTAATATAGTTAATCCTCTCAAGGGGGCTACATATTTAAATCTTATAACAGGGGCCAGGGTGTGCTTAATAAGAGCAATTAATGATGTTATGAACCAATTAGATATAAGTAGTTACACCAGAAATTAATTTTCAGTGAGCAAAAAAAAAATTTTAATTAATTGGTGATTTTCAGTGATCACAACTTTCAGTGAGCAAAAAAAAAATTTTAATTAATTGGTGAAGTTAATTGATCGAAAAATTTCATTGTGAGAATAGTTTGTACTTCTAATAAAAAAGTAGGTACTGGGCTGAAAAGGTAAACACGATATACATATTAAAGTGGTATAAAATATTGTAAAATGAAATGCACTGAAATAAAGACGCAATGTTGTAAAAATATTGACATTTTGTAAAATTTGAAATGTTAAGAAAGTTTATGTTGTTGTAATAAATAAAATTATTAAAAGTCTAAAACTAAAATTATTATATTTATAATAAATAAAAATATTAAATTTTCACAGTTTTTTAAAACAAATATGCCTATACGATTATAATAATTCAATAATTCAAATCAACATATATTATATTTTGTATATTATTAATATTTGTTAAAAGCATATAGTGTATTAACATTCACCAAAATCATCAAATAAATGTCAAAATTCACTAGTTAATATCCACATTTTTTTTTAATTTGTCAACATTACCTGTAATCAAGTTATCTTATTCACCGTTGGCTGTTAGCATCACATTCAAGTACCTAAAATTGTTTAAAATGTATGGTCAGGCGTCAGCTAAGCATTTTTTAAGCGACCTACTTATACAGTAGAAATTCATAATTATAATAAAGAAAAAACAATAATACTTTTTCTACAAATTGTGTATAGTTGTCTCAGCTTATTTATGTCGTCGACTCTAAAAATATCATGATACATGACAGCTATACTGAATATACTATTTTATATAAACTATTTGTAAATTTGTAACATTATATACCTAATATAATATAGCCAACAAACAGCAAACAATGTATTTACATAATACTTATTATGGGGCGTATCCAAGTTGGGTCCAAAATAACATTTATAGTATAGATAAATTACTAATTGGGTCTGATAAAGTTCGCCCCTGCATACATATCAAAGAAATAAAAATAAATAAATTTAACTTAAATTTTAAAGAATAAAGAAAATTTTTATAAAAAAAATGCACATGTTAAGTAAATGAAAAAAAAATTGGAAGGGGACACGGTCGACTGCATACAAGCAAACGCGTTTTAATAATTTAAAAAAAATGATTGAAAAAAAGGTATATCTTAATAAATAAAAGCTAGGGACTGAAGTCTAATCTGATTCTTATACCCAAAAATCATTAATTAGAATAGACTGTATATTTAGTTTTTTTTATTGTTATATAAGCTTATTTATATTGGTATAACACTAGCCCGGTTTTAAAACCTTGTTTAAAAATTATGATAATTAACCAGTAGTAAATACTGGTTAAAGTAATACTGTAGTAATTTAGTGGAATGGCAAACTTTAAATTGTTCAGAGGTAAGTTAAATTATACAGTTAATATTTCACCCACCATCCAAAACCAAATAAATAAGTTTATACTAAATAATGCCCAACCATCTAACCAAAACACCATAAATTACTCCGGAAGCAGTCGCCCCAAGAGTGCTCCCTTCGCCATGCCACTGATTGTCTGACTATGCCACGTCTGATATTCACTCAGTAATATTTAAATATTTTCTTTCGTTGTTTCGTTATTTCAATATCGAATACCTTGGTAAGAAAAGATTATTGCAAAGTGACCATCGACCAATGATGATAGTCCACTACAATTACAATACAGCTTCAACTAACCATAGATTACATTAACCTTGGACTTATAGTCTTTTGAATAAAAAGAGGAGGGAGTTGGTGTTGCCGATCTCTTGAATTTCGTGTTTGCTTATCAAATCGAAATTTTGATTGTCGACACCTTAAAGGTACGGTTCCCCATACTAAGCTGCTGGAAGTTATCTTAGGTTAAGTAAGCAAATACTGTATAATATAGTATAGTAATTGCTCATAGTATTATCCATTACCTTAAGAAAAAGATAACTACCAGCGGTTCAGTAATCAGTATTCATTTGCGAATTTGAGCATTCTTATTCCCAATAGAGTCAAGTCGCGATTGATCACCGTACCACAGCATCGAGTCGCACTAACTGCTCACGGACCAGCACAGTCGTCAGCCGAAACAAAGCTTATCGCTGCGGCCGTTGGCGGCGATCAATCACGTTTTTCCAAACGTTGGCACTAAAATTAATCTTTTTTGATTACTATGATTGTTATGCAAAGATAAAATGAGTTTAAACTCAAATTTGGCCCTAGTATGATATTTCTATGGTAATTATTACGTTTTTCAAATATTTTTACAGAAATTATGAAGCTAAAAACATAGAAGCTAATTGGAAGATCAGAGTAAAGTAAGACATCGTTAAGACAAGTTAAATATTTACAGCGAAAAATGAGTTTTTAATGAAAAATAGTTATATAAACCAAGATTTACCTTTTTAAAAGTATACTCCTTGGTGAAGCCATATAAAATCATAGTTACAACTGTATTTTTATAACTTATTTATATATTTAAATTAAGACCAAACTGTTAACATTAAAATTGGTAAAGTGAGATATGGAACACACTAAGATACGTAGTACATAGTTTCCGTCGATTCTTATGTGGTACCCATAACATTTATTATATTTATTTAATTTATCATAATTACGTCGAAAAATTTATCAAAAAATATGTTTTCATCATTTGTTTTTGATTACTTGAATAGTCTGTACGATTGGCAAAAGATTAGACAAAAATATGGTAAGTAAATAATGTTTGTCAAGTGCTGGACGGTGCGTTTTTGACTTGTGCTTGTGCGTGCGAAAGTGTTCGTTTCCTTTAATTGTCTGGCACTAATGAACGCTTACTACAAATGCTATTAATACACGCCATGCACGTAAGCACTATCGAAATTGCCTTTATTCAACTCCTTTAAAACGAGCGGTATCAAGCGGTTGCTTTTACGGTGTACTCGAAACGAGTTAATGAACTGTGTGAATATCGTTCTCAATAACCTTAAAATAATAATATTGCTTCTAGCATAAAATATTAATTATTTGACGGACGATTACGGAGTGCATGGGGTTAGACAATGTTTATAATATAATGACGTGATATTCTACAGCAGGGGTCTCCAAACTACGCCCCTCGAACAAGTTTTAACCGGCCAGGACAATGAATAAAACCAAATATCAATTTCATTAAAATTAAACATCACAATGAGATTTTAGTTGATTTTTAAAAAATTTCTTCCAGATACACAAAAACATGCATTTTAATAAATATCTGTTTACCTATACTACAATACTTATTTTTGCGAATAAACTTTTTGTAAAATGAAATACATCAAATCAAAACATAGGTCAGTCATGTCTGATAAACATTTGGAGTCAACAGCAATCTCAATACGATAAAATATTAACAAAAAAACATCAATTTCTCAAAAAATAATTATCAAGATTAATACTATATATTTAAGCTCATCGGTCGTTAATTATAAAAATTATTTTATAAAACATTTATTATGCTGTAAGTATTTTATTAAAAATTAAGCAACAAAAACATAATATTCTAATAGTTATTATATTTACACACACTCATCATTACTAGAGGTCAGATGTATATTCTCTTAAAATCCTTCAAATATGATGTTTTCATGTCGTTTAAAATGGGAAATATAATTAACATTCATTAACATTAACATTCATTTAAAATACCAGATATAATATGGTGTTTTATGTCCTTAAAAATGCAAATATTCTTTGGATATTCTGTAAAAAAAAATTATTAAAATTACTCAGTTTAAATTCATTATTTATTAAATTGTATTATTAATTTACAATAACATTTTTAATTAATTTAATTTAATTTATTTTACAATTATAATTAAATGTAATGGTGTCATTTTAGAATTTCGATTTGTGAGAATGTTTTTGTATATTATGCTGAAGGACCGTTCGACATTAACCCATGTCACTGGAGAATATTGAAAGTTGGCGAACAATTTTCCAGAAGTTGTACTGTATTATTTCCATTAAGAACTTGTCTAATATTTTTCAAAAAGATTCTTGATTGTTTTGTCGAAGTTGTAATATTTTTATTTTTACTACTTCTCTTTTTTCTCCTGGTATCTGCTCAAGTTGAGTAAAAATATTTATAAAATATTCTCTAACTCCAAAAATATATTTTTTTATTTAAAATACTTATTTCCTATGAATCCTGTGTTTTATGAATCATAATAATATCTTACTCCCATCTAACTGCATACACTCAAAACAAATATGTAAAATCATAAAAATCCGATCTCTACTTATTACTTGTACACAGTAGTGCAACCAGGATTTTTTCAAGATAGGTGTCCGCCAGTAACGTATACAGCAGTACCCCAAATTTCAAAAAACTGCTATTTAATATTTATTATATTATCTTATTTATACCTACTACTGTAATTATTTCTGAATAAACTACTGACGTCTTACGTTAGATAGTCTGAAAAACATATACCTAATATATTTAGATAAAAATCACATATAATTTTGATAGTTATCAAATGTTAAGGCATTTTACAAAAATATTATACATATTAGTCATATTACAATATTACAAATTTTAAATTATAAAAGCTAATCGTCATTTTCTGTGAGTCAACTCTTTTATAACGTCATCTGTATCAACATTAATTTCACGGTGAATATTCAATGCTGCTAATCCATTTAGTCTATTGTGTGCTATTGAATTTTTGAAGTATGTTTTGATTCTTTTTAAAGTTGAAAATGATCTCTCAGTTTCACAAGATGTCACGGGTAACGTTAAAAGAATTGTCAGTAACTTATAAACGTTAGGATATCGATTTTTATTACAATTACTGATTACATCAATAACAGTAACCATTTTTAAGTTGGTTTCCAGCCGTAGCTTAAAAATTTGATGATGCCAAATTTTTATTTCAGCTAAAATCTTTAATAAATCTTCCAAATCGTTTCCATAAAATTCCGCCAAATTCTTAATGATTTTTTTTTTGTTTTTTAGTAAGCGGAGCAATTGGAAAAAGCATTAGAAATCCTTGAATAATTTCTTTATGTTTAATAAATAGGTGAAAATTTAAAGTATTTATCTACAACGATTAATAATCATTTTCAAATTAAAATAAAATAAGTAAATCGATTTTGTCGAAATCTAGTATTTACGTAATAATATTCTCGTTTTTTCATACATTGTTTTGTTGTTTTTCCTAATTATTAAAAAAAATATTTGGAAGTATAAATTTTACGCCACAAACATACCGACTAGATCCAATTTTCAGTCAGAAATTACCCTCAATGTTGAAGATCAGAGTATTTTGCTATTGTAAAACATTATATAGTATACTATATTCTACAGTGCCATTGTAAAATCTTAAAATATTCATCGTTCCGCTCAGCGTATGAAAGACTTAACATGTAATAAAAGTATAAAACGAGTGGGTACGCAACAGTAAATTGCAAAACGAAACACAAAGTTGAAATATTATAATACAATAGCGGTAAAACACAATCTATCGTGCACACAGATACAAAATAAAAAATAACACACACATCATTGTAAAATCAATACATTTATCACTCTGTTTAGAATCTAAAATCATGAGATCAGTGAATATAAAATGTTGAAAATATGATGCATAATATTATGTTTTATGTTCAGTGCAAAATGCATTTTATATGCAGTATGCAATAAAGCAAATTCTGCAAGAGAGAAAAACGAAAAAATATAAAAATGTATCTAAACAATTAAAATTGTACAGCGGTTGTCTATTAAAGTAATTAAATGTGTTTTATAGCTTATAAGTAGGGCTCGGATTTTGTAGCAAATGCTTCTTTTGAGGGAAGTGTGATAGAAAGATAATTCTTTTATATAAATACGTTTTGAATCGTTCTGATTTTAATGAAGTAAACTTTTTTTTGCTTTTTTTTGCTTTTTTCCATAAAATCTGCTTTTTATTGCTTTTCCCCTATTTGGTTATTTTTTCTTGATTTTTATATATT